>PVKH010028550.1:0-12815 GCA_004027955.1 Chaetophractus vellerosus
CTTCGCAGGGGGCAGCTCCATGTTTCACGGGTGACTTTGCCATGCCCGTGGGGGCTCCACCCTGCCTGTGATGGCTTTTTGCCTTGCCCACGGCGGCTTTTCCCTGCTTACATCGGCTAGCCTTTCTCAAGGCCGTCTGCCCTCTCAGAGAGGTTCCCGGGAACTGAACCCGGGGCCTTCCATGTGGTATACTGGTGCTCTTATCCACTGAGCTATCTAGCCGGCCCCAATCATTAGTGAGTTGATTGCATAGATGACTGATTATATCTGCTATCAATCAAGGAGATTACCATCAGCAATGAGTAAGGTCTCATCCAATCAGTTGAACGCCTTAAAAGGGGAAGTGATTTCAGCATTCAGAAAGAGAATTCCCAGCTCTACTTTGGACACCCCGCATCTCCTGAGATCTCATCAAGGACCTTCATCATAATACCTGGTTTGCAGCCTGCCCTGTGGAATTTGGATTTGCACATCCCCACAGTCATGAGAGAGAATTTTATAAAATCTCATACTATTTATAGATATCTCCTGTCAGTTCTGTTTCCCTAGAGAACCTTCACTAATATATTTCCCTACCTCATTTCCTGACTTCTGTACTGGTGGTAACCAGGGATCAGTTCCCAAATAAACTACTTGTACTTGGATATTGGTCACAGGGTAATTTTTGAAGGAACACAACTAAGATAATTGCAACTAGACAGAAAACAGATTCTCAAGATGAGATTCTGGAATTGTATTACTCCCTGGCCAGATGATTTTAAGAACCCCATTGTGTGATAAGCTCTGACATGCTGTTACATCAGAATTATAGACCCACACTTGTAGAAACAAGTGAAATGAGAAGCTTATGCAATATCTCTTGCATTTGAGAGAAATGAGAAAAGTGTTGATTATAAGTACTGAGAAATTAGCTTGTTGTTATATGCCATTGAAGCACACATGGAAGAAAATCACAATTTATGGCATGGTGTAAATTCCAGAAGGCCTCTTGACCATGTTAAAAGAACTCTCATCTACTGCAGCAGAGGACAGGTTGTATTAAAAGTCACAACTGGTCATTCTTTGAGGAAGTTGTGCTTCACATCCCTATCTATTTCAGTTCTGCTGAAGTAGTAGTCTGGTTGTTAAAACAGAGGAGGGTTTGCCTCTACTATGGGGTACAGCAAGGGTGTCACCAATCTGACTGTGGCTTTTGCCTGGTCATTTTACCCAAGTTGCCATGTTACCTGGTCATTTTGATAGTGGATTAGCAGGTAAATGTGTTGGCATGAAAGTGACCTTGACTTTCATGAGAAGATAAAATTGCTGTCTCATAATGGGATCAGAGATATGTATATCAACAAGTCATGATATTCATCAGCATGCTTTGGATATTCCCATGCCTGATGGTAACTGTAAATGAAAAATTGTGGCAGCCATGGCCTGACAAAAGCATAGGAACCAGGAGTTCAAACTCCTCAGGGATGAAGTTCTGACAGTCAAGTTTAGGAGAGTTTAGAATGTCAAAAAGAGGATACAGATTATTAATAATATTTTTTCTGGGTACCAACTGCAGCACTGGGAAGTCAGCATGTCACAGTAATCCTCCATTTAGAGTCTTTTGCTTTGTTTTGTTTTTGTTTTTAAGAAACTGTGATTAGCCATTACCTTGAATAATCTATGACAGTATGTAGTAAAGAATGTATGGAGCATTTGGATCTGAATGTTGCACTTACCTTTACCATTTCAATACACACTGACCCACCTTCCAAATAGCAGCTTTTGTGTTGCTTTGTGTGAAGGCTTCCTCTCACCTTGCGAACCTAATTTGTTAACCATGGGTCATGCTAGAAGCGGAGCATTTACAACTCACTTCCCTGATCCAGGAGCAACCTTCAGTCAATGACTTTTGGAAGCTGGCAGGAAATACCCTAACAACTTCATACCTTATCCTGGCTTCTAGAGTCATGCGATGGTATTGCAATCTAATTGCCCATAGTAATAACTAGTTTTGCAATTGTGGTAGGCAGAATAACGACCATATTCCCCCAAGTTGTCTATTTCCTAACACCCAGAATCTGTGAATATGTTACCTTATATTGCAAAAGGGAGTTTTCAGATGTGATTAAAGTAAGGATCTTGAGATGGAGGGATTATACCAGATTATCTGGGTGAGCACCATATAAACACTAGTTCCCTTATAAGAGGTAGGCAGGAGTGTCAGATTAAGAAACAGAGACATGACAGAAATAGACATCAGAGAGATGATTGCTGAAGACTGCAAGCCATGGAATGTGGGCAGCTTCTAGAAACTGACAAAAACAAGGAAACAGATTCTCTTTTAAAGACACATCTTAGTTTTCCAGGCTGCTATGACAGATGCCACACAAAGTGTTGGCTTAAACAATGTGAATTTATTGGCTCATGGTTTTGAGGTTAAAAGAAGTCCAAAATCAAGACATGGCAAACTTGCTATCTCCCTGAAGTACATAGCATTCTGGTGCTGGCTGCCAACAATCCTTGTGGTTCCTTGACTATATCTTTGCCTCTCTTCCCATAGTAATGCTCTTTCCTTTCTGACTTCTATGACCTCCAGATTCTCTTTACAATGCCTCCAGTTGTGTGATTAGCTGGCCACACCTTAATGAAAAATAACATCTTCAAAAGGTCCTTTTACAAAAAATTCACACCCATAATGATTTGGATTAATATTTAGAATACATGTTTATTGGAGTACATCATTCAAACTAACACAAGCTTCCAAAGGGAATCCAGTCCTGTTGACATCTTTCTTTCAGACTTCTGAGCCTCAGAACAGTAAGATAATAAAATAAGGTTGATTTAAATCACTAAATTTGAGGTAATTTTTTAGAGTAACTATAGTATCCTAACACAATGTGTACCACATATTACGTGACGTGCCTTTCCTTCCATGATTCACTTTGTTACTTCCCTACCAATGTTAACTGGTGTCACTTACCTAATAAACTATTTGCACTTTTACCCTTGTCTCATGGTTGGCTTAGAGTGGCATGCAAAATAAGATAATGAAAGATCATGTTGGTGAAAACATTTTCAATTCTGTAAAATACTAAATTAATATGCAATAGTTTTTTATGAATATGGCTGAAAACTAAAGTTAAAAATTTACCTTTATCTCATGTTCTATCACTGTTCTGTGTTAATATGGCTAAATAAAATGAAACTCAGTGTCTTAAAAAATAAAGAATAGTTCCATGGTTATAAGTATCAGTAGTGTTTTGATCTACCTATTATGTTTTTCATCTGGTGTTTCTTTTGGCTCTCAATTTTATGGCTATTTGGCAATAGAACCAGTTTTTCATTTTCAATAACGTCAGCTAGTATATACTGCCCTTGTTCCAGCTATCACTCTTTTGGCAGGGGTTTAAAGGACTTGATATACACTTGACAGATTAAGGTATACTTTGTTTCAAATTTTTGGCTTTGTTGGCCTTAAACTTTAAATATTCCTAGCAACTGGGTAGAAGGTTTAAAAAAGTTCTGTAATCCCTTAAATGAAGAAAAATATATAACTTTTAAAATATCCAGACAATATAAAGCAGAGCTTTCAAAATTCAGATTTGATTCTCTAAGTTTATTACTTCTACCTGTTTTTTGCCAACTTGGTAAGACACGTAAGGATTTTAGCTGCTTTTGTTGTTCAGGTAACCTACATTTTTTTCTCCACTTCTAACAAGACAAGACTACAATTCTCTTTGAAGTTGACTCAAAGTTGTTGGCATGGCAGCAGCACAATACGAGACAGCAACAATGTTTCAATTGTGTGTAGGTTGAAATTGAGTAATTTGTGTTAAATTATTTTGTGGGAATAAAGAGGTCCATATGCATTATAAACCTTTAATATCCTTCAGTGCCATCACCTTCCCACATTATATAGCTCACTGTAAAGTTTTTACCATGTATAATTTTATGGCCATAGTCCATGGAAGAAAAGACCTGGCCTGAGTCTGCTATCCATTGGTTTCTGGTGACCATGAGCATTAGGTGTGAGTATTGGTAATTGGGGAGCTCCCATATGAAGGAGAGACATGAGTTAGAAATAAAAGTTGTGAAATATGAGCAAAGGGTTCACTCTAGGTGCACCACCTCTTTGTCATTACGAACCAGTTTCTAGAGGCAATTGTAGTGAATGTAATCACACTGAAGAGGGAATCAGGGCTTATTCTTCCTTACTACTCTTGTTCTTAGTTCCTTTATCCATAAAATGATGAGTTTCTAATATATAATTTGTCATTTCACTCCCAACTCTAAGAATGTACTTTCCCTTGTACATATTCTAAACATTTTTAAAAAAATTATAATAAAGTATATTGCATTTTGTAAAAAATTGTCAAAGTTGTCATATAAATTCTATGGAGAATCATATATTTGTATCCTTTAAAGAACTCAGAAAGAAGCCAGAGAAAAGAGCCACAACATCTACCAGAATCTTCTTTTATTCCATGCTGTTTCCTAACTTTGCTGAAAAGGTCACAAAGTCTTCACTTCACCCTCAGTCCACTCTTTCTTGCAGCCCAAACACATTGCTTTTATAAGGCTAAAAGCAATACTTGCAAATCATTACTTGAAAAATTACTCACTGGTTCCCAAATATTACATTCATGGCTGGTGTAACTTTCAGGTTGATAAAATATTTTTAGAGAGAGGAAGCATTTACACCATATGTTTTATCAATAAAATTAATTTATCACAATGGCTTTTATTGGAAAATGATAAAAAATGAAAGTCAAATAATCACTCTGTAACAGCCCTTCTTATGTAGATAATGAGGAAAACAAATGCAAGAATGGCAAATGGGAGCCCAAGCCAACCAAGTAAGGCTTAGTAAAGTAGAACTGTTATAAACAGCAAGGACTTCAGTCATGAAATCTCCATTTAAAAAACAACTCTATGGCACAAAAGTTACTTATGAATATGCCATTTAGGTAGTTTTCTCAACTTACCATACGTGAAAAGGTCCCAAGTATAGAAAGTGATGGAAAACTATCAAATTTCAAAATTGTTGAGAGTACTTCATAAATGAGATGTTATGTTTTTGAGCATTCTTTGACATTATTTGCATTTCTAAAGATGTTTTCCAGGGTTTGAAGAAGGAATCATTTTCATAATAATTTGTGAAATGATTTATTATTCACACCCAAGGTAACATACTCACCCTTCTAGTTTGGGTCACCTTGATAGATACATTGTTTTTGGCTGAATAAACCTATGAGAACCACAGATGCTACAGCTACATTAGCTGTGTTTCTAAGTTCAATTTGCTTTTTAAAACCACAAAATGCTTTCAGCTGGTGGTAGCAACCATACTCTCTATAATTAGAATGTTATTGGCCTTAAAAGACAGATCTGGAGAGAGCTGGTTTTCTCCTGCACACCAGGCCTGACAAATTTCCTCTCAGCTTTTCTCTAGAGATTTAGAATCTGTGTCTTTTAAAAGATTTAAATTAGTCAGAGGGCACCAGCAGCAGGAGAATTGCAAGATTTTGCTTATTCTCAGAGTCTTTTACTAATTGCCCCATTTAGATGGCAGCCAACTTAAAAAAAATAATCAATAGTTGCTTTGCTCAGATGTTGGTTGAATTGTAAAAAGACTCTACTTTGTATATCACTTTGCTATTTGCTTTTCAAAACTCTAATTGTCCAGCCTTCCAGGTCCTATGTTATTTGGTCTCAAACAAATATTATATTTAATCTTCTTTTGTAATCAGCTTAATGGTTAGAAGGAGCAAAACAGCTGCCTTGCAGGATTTCTAAATGCCAAGCATGCATGTCTCACCATCAATAACACATTATTGCTTTGAATGGAAGTGAAATTCAAGACAATTGATGCCTCAGCTGCTGAGGAAGCAGAGGAAGCATCAGGTGATTCAAAGTTGCTTGCTCAGTAAAATTGTTCCATGCTGAGGAGTTCAACCTTCAGAGAAAATCCTGCTTTAGGGAAATGAATAATGCTTCTTAGAGAATGAGTTTTAGATGAAACAGAATTCCTACCAGATTTTGCACTGTGGACATTCACAAGTGCACGTTTTCATTGTACTGTATAGTCCTATTATGCTGATTAATATCCCAGTGGAGTTTTAAAAACATATCTGCAAATTCTGTGACATTCCTTCCATCAAAAGATTGAAAAGTTGTCCCTGTCCCTAGAAAATGGGAGAACCTTCTTGATAATTCCAGTACATAGAATTCAGTGGAAGTGATACTGTGTTATTTCCACAGGAAGGATAGAAAAGGCCATGTGGGTGGCTTCTACTGATCCCTTTTAGTACACTCATTCTAGGATCCTTTAACTACCAAATAGGAAGGCCAGCTACTCTGAGGCTGCTGTGTGAACAGAACAAAGGGCAAGACCACATGGAGATAGAGAAATGCCAGAGGACCCTCTGCAGACCTTTTCCCTAGCTAATTGATTTTCCCAAACCAGGTGACAGACATGTGAGTGGAAAAGCCTTAAAATCCCCAGCTTCCTCCAGATCACAAGTGTGAGAACTGCCTAAGTGAGGCCAGTCAACCCCTAACATAGTGAACACAATAGTGCCATTTGGGAACTTCCTTATTGCTCAAATGTGGCCTCTCTAAGCAGAACTCAGCATAGAAATACATTACCTTCCTGTCAGCGTGGGACATGACCCCTGGGGATGAGACTCCCTGGCACCCAGGGATTATTACCAAGTTCCAACCAGCAATGCAACTAGAAAAAGACTTGACCAAAAGGGGGGAAAGCTAAAGACAAATGAGTTTATATTGCTAAGAGGCTTCAAAGTGAGTCGGGAGGTCATTCCAGAAGCTATGCTTATGCACATCTCAGCAGGATCTCATTGACTGCCAAAGTAAATACTACCCCAAATGGCAAGGCTCCTGAGGGCTCTGGAGACATCCAGACACTATAGTCAGAGCAGATAGCTCAGGGGTTTGGTACCTTGCCAGCAGTCCCTACTTTGGAATTTATGCTCCCCCGAGTGGCAGAATTGGACTCAGTTGTGGTTTCCCTACACATGGTTCTTCTGTTCTTCTATTTAAACCTATAATTAGTACTAGTGTTGGTAGGTGTAGGTCTAAGAGACTTAAATCTTTGAGCTTTCCATGTGCGAGCTGGGCCTCGAATCTCAACTGAGTTGCAACACCTACTCTCCAGTCCTTTGTTCTTACCCAGGACAAATAACAAGGAGGTGATGATGGAAAAACACCATACCAAGGAACCCAGAGAGTCTACAACTGCAAGCAAGAGAGTGCCATCTATTGCCCCTAATGGATCTCAGCCCCCTCACAACTAGTGGTGGAGTGGATATCACCATCCCAGAATCCTCGGGATTGGGGAATGAATTATGGACTAAAGAAAACTTAGTCTACTATAGACTTACTATGAGTCTAGCAATGGAATAAAATATATCAATGATGTGGAGGCGGTGGCCACTGGAAGTTCTGAGGGGAAGGAGAGGGAAAAACAGGTGTAACGCAGGGCATTTTGGGGACTTGGGAATTGTCCTGAATGACATTGCAATGACAGATACAGGCCATTATATATCTTGCCATAACCTACAGAATTGGGTGGGAGAGAGTGTAAACTGCAATGTAAACTTTAATCTATGCTTAGTGGTAATGCTCCAAAAGGAATTCATCAATTTCAAGTACCACACTAATGAAGGATGTTGTTAGGGTAGGAAAATGTGGGAGGTGTGCGGAGTGGGGCATATGGGAATCCCCTATATTTTTAGGTAACATTTTTTTAACCCAAGTATCTTAAATATATATATATGTAATATGGTGGCATTTTGGGGACATTGGAATTGTCCTGAATGATGTTGCAGTGACGGATACAGGCCATTATATATCTTGCCATAACTTACAAAAATGCATGGGAGAGAGTTTAAACTATAATGTACACTATAATCCACACTTAGTGGCAATGCTCCAATATGTGTTCATCAATTGTAACAAAAGTGCTACACTAATGAATGATGTTGTTAATGTGGGAAAGTGTGGGAGGGGTAGGGAGTGGGGCATATGGGAATCCCCTACATTTTTTATGTAAGATTTATGTAATCTAAGTATCTTTTTAAAAACAATAAAGTGGAAATATAAAAAATAGTGCTATTGATTTGGAGAATATTTTTAAACAGCAGCAGATAAGTAGCAATATTTCATTGTAACAGTTGTTAGTACATTCATTGGCTAAAAATAGTTTCCTAAACACATCTAATTTATTCCTTTTTATTAATAATTTCTGCTTTGTTACATGAAAATGCTTCCTTACATAATTTCCTCAATTCTACCTCTCCTTTATATAGCTTCAGATATTATTGTAACTGAATTGAAAATTCCTAAGAAGAAACATAATTGTGATATGAAAAATCATAAAACAAATGAAAATAAAAGAGATGAAATGTAATTTGACAGGTGTTTGCTAATCTTTTTCTCCTTTGCTGGATGTGAGATACACTAAGAAAACCAGTCATTTCCTTAGGAAAAAAATGGATTTGTATGGGTCTTAATATTATCTTTTCGTTCTTTTTTTTTTTTTTAAAGTAGCTAACACTCTCAGGGGTGTTGAAAGCATAAGGTCTTGTTCTATATTTAGATTCTCCCTTCCCACATTTTGGATGTATTATATGTTTTTCAAGTTCCTAGGTTTTGAAATATATTTTATATATACATTCAGGGAGCAGATAAAAAGGCTCTAAAATACTAGTTCCTTTTTTAATCCTTTAAGAAAGTACATACCCTAAGATCATTACAGCAATTTTGATACTCACTCTTAACCTCATCACCTTAACCCATCCACTATCATTTTTATAAAGTATCTTCCATAAATACATGCATATATATTAATTTTTATTAATTAAAGCCATATTAAATTTATACTTTGAATCCTCGAAAATATAAAATGACATTTTGTAATGCACATTTATATTTTATTTGCTTGAACTCCTAGTCAAAGTCAGGACCTAAGAAAGACTAAGAACATCTCCTTGCTTCCTACAGGAAGTAAACTTCTGGCCTTCACAGAGAAGACATTTAAGGGCTTGGGATCTTATTTTTAGCTGCTTCTCCAAGTCCAATTTTATAATCTACCTTATTGTGCTTTGTTCTTTTGGGCACTTTTAAGTCATCTTTTTAATTTATATTTTTGATTTCTTTTAACATGATAGAACATTGTATTGGTCAGAAGAAGATAAGCTAAATTAAAGTCAGGGGAGAGAACTACAAATCTTAGTAGCTTAATGCAATGATATTTATTTCTTGCTCACATTACATAATCACGCAGTGTTGGCAGGGGAACTTTATTCACGTCAGGCACTCGGGGCCCCAGGCTGATGGAGCACCAGCACCATATACAATGCTATTGAGTAACTTGACCTACAGAAAAGAAAGCTCTGGAAGTTCTTGTAATTGATAATTAAATGTTCAGCTTAGACATAAATCATGTGTTCTTATTGGTCAACACTAGTCAAAAGTTTCAACCCAACTGTCATAGAGGGAGCAAGTATAAACCTGCCATATGTTCAGAAGTGGAAAGAACCTACGTGTTTGGCACATAGCATTAAATGATGATGACAGGAATAAAGAAGTCAAGTGATGCAGTTCTAAATTTTCCTTGACCTAGTGCCATAAATATAAATCTTATCATTCATTCCACAAACTTCAGTAGATGTTTGATCTATTGAATATCTGTAGAATTAAATAGACAATGATCTATTTAATATCTATAACTCTATTGAATACTTATAACATTCCACGTAGTGTTACCCAATGAACTAATACAAATGAATAAGACATCAGTCCTCAGAAGCAGACTGAACACAAAACTTGTGATATGATAACTTCGTGTTAAAGCTTTACAAAACATATACTGGAAGCAAAGAGGAAGGAGCTAGTAATTATGCCTGAGAAAGGAGAAGATGGCTTCACAACACATTCTAGAAACCTTTCATTTAAAACTCAGTCATATTATTAAACTGAATAAAATGACATATTTTAAAAATAATTCTAACAATTTACAATAGAGTAATCTTATGTTCTATTTGTAGTTTCAGTTTCAAGGCAATATTAAGAACAAAAAATGCAGCATACTAAACTTATTATTTTAAAGGTTGAAAATAATTTTCAAACCATCATTGAACATCATTAAACTTATATATCTTTAAAGAACTGGTTAAGATACCAATTCATGATCATTAGCAATCACCAAATGCCAGCCACTTGAAAAGATCACATGCTTCATCATTAAACCAACCCTAAAGGAGCTGCAAATTGACAAAAAAAACATCTTGGAAAAGATGAATAAAGTTAGAAGACTCACATTTCCCATTTTCAAATTCTATTACAAAACGTCAGTAATCAAAACAGTATGATGCTGGCACAAAGATAGACAAATTATTCAGTAGAACAGAGTTGATTTTTGACAAGGGTGCTAAGTACATGCAATAGGGAAATAATAGTCTCTTCAATAAATGTTGTTGGGAAAGCTAGATATCCACATGCTGAAGAATGAGATTAGACCCCAAACTCATCATTCAAATTAACTCAGTATGGATCAATGGCCTAAATATAAGAGCTGAAAATATAAAACTCTTAAAAGATAACAAAGGAGGAAATCTTCATGATCTGAGTTTTGGCAATGGATTCTTAGATATGACACAAAAAAGTATAAGCAACAAAAGAAACAATAGAAAAGTCTGATTTCATCAAAATTTAAACCCATTTTGCATTAAAGGAAATTATCAAGAAAGTTAAAAGACAGCATACAGAATGAGAGACAATAGTTCCAAACCATATACTAAATAAGTATTTAATAGCCAGAATATATAGAGTCAGGAGGTCATTACAGAGGCTATGCTTATGCAAGTCTCAGCAGTATCTCATTGACTGTCAAGGTAAACAGTACACAGTGCCTCTAATAGTGGGGCTCCTGAGACATCCAGGCACTATAAGCAGGGCATACAGGTTAGGAACTTGGCACCCTGTCAGTGGGCCTTGCTCTGGAATTTATGCTCCCCAGTGTAACAGAGTTAGTCTCATTTATAGGTTCTCTACACATGGCTCTTCTGTGCCTTTTGTTTGAACCTATACTTGATGAATATATGTCCCAGAGACTTAAATCTTTGGTCCATCCATATGCCAGCTGAACCCTGAATTTCAGCAGAGTTGCAACACCTACTCACGTGTCCGTTGGACTCACCAAAAAGGAGATGATGATGGACATCACCCATCCCAAGGAACAGAGAATGTCTGCAACTACAAGCAAGATAGCTTCATTTGCCCCACGGGATCTAAGCTCCTTCTCAATTATAAGCAGAGTGGGCATCACCATCCCCAAATCCTCAAAATTGGGGAATGAGCAATGGACTAAAGTAGACTTATTATTATTCTCCTGTAGACTTATTATTATTTTAGCAATGGAAGAACTCTTATCATTGATATAAAGGCGGTGGCCAATAGAGCTTCTGAGGGATGGGAGACAAAAGAAAGGTGTAATGTGAGGGCATTTTCAGCACATTAGAGTTGTCCTGCATGACATTGCTTTGACAGATACAGGTCATTGTATATTTTTTGATAACCTAAAAAATTGTGTGAGAGTGTAAACTATAATGTAAACTGTAGTCCATGGTTGCCATGGTTAGTAGCAATGCTTCAATACATGTTCATCAATTGTAAAAAATGTACCACACAAATAAAGAATGTTAATGTGAGAAAGTGTGGGAAGGAGAGGGGGTGGGGCATATGGGAATCCCTTATATTTTTTATGTAACATTTATGTAATCTAAAGCTTCCTTAAAAATAAAAAAAATTAAAAATACTTGGAACTGCACTACAAAAATAGTGAATCCTACATTAAACTGTGGGTTATAGTTAATAGTACCATTATAAAAAAGTGCTTTCATCAATTGTAACAAATGTTCCACATCAATGCAAGCTGTTAATAATATGGTGATATATGGGAATCCTGTATTTTATATTTGATTGTTCTGTAAATCCACAACTGCTCTAACAAAATATTTTTTAAAAAGGAACCCCTACAACTTAACAACAGAAAGACAATCCTCCCAATGAAAAAAACGAAGAAAGGCCTTGAATAGACATTTGTCCATAGAAGCTATACAACTGGACAATAAAAGAAAAAAGCAGCAAACACTTTATCCTAACATTATGTTTTTATGGATAAGATTACTGAAACTCAGAGTTTGAGTGACTTGCTCTAGTGCTCACTACTGTTAAATGGTAAAGTGGCTATTTGATACAACCTCTGACATCAAAGAATTCTTAACTATTACTCTACTATATTCAATAAAATCTAAGCAGTGTTTATAGAATTCAACCATAATGAATAAATGTATACTTTTAATAGATGGTATGTATTGTATTTTTAATGAATGCCTCTTAAAAATAATTATTTCACCTTATCTAAATTGATTTTCTTAACATGATCAAGTTGCATTAAAGGGAAAATCAGTTGACTTATTATCTAAGTGCCAATAGGATAAAACACAAGGTTTAACATCGTTGTAATATGTGCATGACTGTTCAAGTGCATTCTTGTAAAATTAAAGGATCTTATGAAAGCATAAAGAGATGTGTAGGTAACTATGACATGAAGGAGAGTTATGGAATTAAAATTGTAATATTCTAGCTATTGTTTTTCTTACATGACCTGATTGACATATACGACTAAGCATCATATAAAGGAAATGGGAAATGTATTCCTAATACTGGAGTGGGGAATGAATTTATATTTTTGATATCTCTTTCATGTAAAAATTAAACACCTTCAACAACAAAAGTGTAAGAACAAAATT
>PVKH010028552.1:0-12819 GCA_004027955.1 Chaetophractus vellerosus
CCTCTCTCCTGAACCCTTCTAAGAAGTCCAGTGGTTTAGCTTTCCAACATTTCCCCAACTTCCTCTGGCTTTGTCCCCAGAAAGTCAGGAGTAAGACTATAGGGGGTCTGATGATACAATACCACTCATTTGTAAAGCACTTTACAGTTTATAGAGGAATTTCAGGGCATTTTTTTGAAAGAGCGTGGATTAGAATAAAAAATGTTGGGTTTATTGCTAGGTTCTCATACTATCTTAGGTCGCCAGACTGCTATGGCAAATACCACGCAATGATTTGCCCTAAACAACAAGCATTTATTGTCTCAGTTTCAGAGGCCAGAAGACCAGCATCAAGGAGTCAGCAAGGCCATGCTTTCTCCCCAAAGTCTGTAGCGTTCTGGTGATAGCTTGCTGCAGCCCTTGGGGTTCCTTGGTTCGCATCTCTGCCTCCTGTCACATGGTGCTCTCCTCTCCCTGTGTCTGTTCCTCCCGTTTCCGCTGACTTCTAGCTTCTGACTCCTCTCTGTGGCCTTCTCTGACTCTGGCTTCTCTTTCTAAGGCCTCCATTAGTATGCATATAGACCTACCCTGATTCAGTTGGGCCACACCTAGATGGGATTTTAGGACACCCTATTCACAAATGAGTCTGCACCAGGACTCACCTTACCATCTTCAACCATACTATTTAAATGGTTTCACACCTAGAGGAACATGGATTAGGACTAAGAACATGTCCTTTCTGGGGATACGCGATTCAATCTTCTACACACATTTACTAGCTCTGCAATGTTGGGAAAGTTACTCCTCCTCTCTAGGAGCTGGCTTCCTTATCTGTAAAATAGGAATAATGATGGTAATAGCTGCCTTCCTTCCTTCACAACAGTTGCTGTGGGGTTGAGCAGGATAATGGGCTCAGGTGACTTGTCAAGTGCTATACATGTTGATTATCTGATTTTTCCCCCTCAATTTTAATGCTCACAGCAATCCTGAGAAGGTAGACAAGATGATGTTATCCTGGAGTGCAGGATAAGAGGAGAGAGAACCCTTCTGACTCTAGTGCCAGAGTCTGTAGTTCTCAAAGGCATGCCAAGATTTATTGTAGCTTCAAATCAAATCATGTTTCAAATATATTGTAATGTTACATTCTTAAAGAGAAAAGCATAATGCATGACATTTGAATAAGCATAGTCATAAATCTGAGATTTTGGAAGAACTGAAAAAGTATGATACTCGAGTCATTTAGAAAAAGTTGTACTCTCCTTAAAATTAACCACACAGTTAACGGAATCAGGCATTTGAGGTTCTAAAATGTACTAATGGGGTTGGACTGAAAAACCAAGAACTATGTACTTATCTGTTATTGCTCTTTTTAAAAATCCTCCCCAATGACTTTTAATTTCCTAGATAGGGGTCAGCTAGCCTTTTGAAGAAACTCATTTATTTTAGCGTCTCTCCGAATTCCTAATGTAAATATTTTTAGGGGCTGATGTGGAGGAACTGGGACAAGACATTTCCACTATTGCTTGAAGGCAATTTGCATCTCTTAAAGATGAAGAGGCAGAGGTTAAACATAAGCTGAAACTCATCATGACTTATATACATGGGATTTTTTTATATATCATTTCACACAAATCCGTTTTTTAAAGTTGAATATGTGCTTTTTAAAGTCAAATATCTGCAAAGGAAATTGGACTGACCCAAATCTGCCCTCAATGTTTAATGGTAAGGATGTTGTGAAATTTGAAGCAATTTTGTTTTCCACACACATATTATTTTTTAAGACGAAAATCCTTCTTTGCTCCACATTCCTCTTTGTGCCCACAGAAATGCTTGATTTGGTTTGGTATGAGTCAAACAAACTGTTCTCATCACAAGTGGAGCAAAGAAAAAAGAGCTTTTCATTCAAGTTATGGGTTCTGGAAAAATTTGTGTAAAAAAATTCTATGTAGCTGCAGTTGTTGGCCACTCTTTTGTGAGCTATCTGTAGAATAGTTATTTTCTCCTGCATCAAACGGGAAAATAATGGGACATGAGAGAATTTAGCCTCGCCTGTTAAAGTATAGGAAGTATAGAAAAGTACTGATAGAACAACCCCATTTCTTCCCACCTTATAAATGTTCATGCACATTATTGGGGAATTCTTTCTCTTCTCTCTTTCCATGCTCACCCCAAGATTATGCCCTGCCAGCCTGGCAAGTTTAAGAGGTGAACGGCCAGCCAGGAACCAGATCTAATGCTGAATTCCATGTGACGAAGTACACTGCATATTAAATCATATCTACTGCTCATGCTATGATTCGGTTGACACATTTGATAAAAATAATTATGAGTCTTAAATTACAATATTTAAAAGTAGACATTTAACCAGAAGAAAATAAAAGGAGCCATAGATAGAAATTATATGATTAGCCTTTTCCTCTAATGCAGGAAGCTTCTAAGCAAATGAAAAAATAAAATGCTATCAATGATCCCAGGGAATGAAATTAAAACCTCAACAAACCGGCTATGAGATTGATTGATCCAATCATCTAGCCTAATAATTTGGAGATAATAGAATGATTTCTCCAATGCACTAGGACACAACTAACTTCAGCACTGAAGCTCCTTACAATAGCTTGTGTTTCAGGCAAGGCTGGAATATTAAAACTAGAGCTTGAATAGGCCTGATAAATCAAAGGAAGGTTGGGGTGCTGGTGAGGAGACCTTGTAGTTTCAGCACTGGTGGGGTGGGCAGACCAAGAGAGCTTCATGAGGTCCAGGAAGTGACTTGGGAATGCCTCTTGGGATGCTACGTCCAAGGAGAAACCGGAAACACCACATCGTCTGCCCACCTGCTTCCGAGCAAGACCACACACATTTTTTTTAAATCCCATGGAGTTTACCCATTGCAGTTGCTGCATAAGAAACCTTGGAAAATGGTAACTGATTTGTTTCCCTTCTGAAAAACTTATATCAAGTCAAAATAGTTAACATCTCTAAAATCATTGATTTTCAGATAAAGTATCACAGAACTACCTTCCACTTTTCAAATGAGCTTTGGAAACACTTAAGTTGGTGTTTTATCATTCTGGTTTGCAATCGAGCATGACTTTAAAATACTAACCAACAAGTAAATGTCAAAAGATGAAAAAAAATCCACCACGCTCTGTTTTTCATAAAAAATATATAGATTTAATAAGTTTCTAAAGAAGAACAGAATGGCCATGCTAAAATACTGCCAAACTTATAAACTTTGACAGCCCCACATACTGAGATGAACAGGAAAATGCATTTCACAAGACATAAAACATACTTTTCGTCTTCTGGATCCATCGAAGAAGAAAAAAACCACATCTGTCCCGAATTTCTCAGAAGGAGCTGAATGGCTCTCAGTCTTCTTAGCTTAGCAATGATGCTCATTCTTTCCTCTGCGTTACCTTAGACAGTTAAAAAAAAATAATGCTAATGCTATAATAAAACAAAATCAGAGGGACAAATGGAAAAATCTTTGTCTGTATTAACATCTCAGGGCTGTAAATACAATTTTTCTCAGATGTAGAAATAATTCCAATATAAGAAATGAAATATTTATAGGCTTGTTCATCTCAAGGTTGCATCAAATAAATAATGACAGCATTTTCTTGCTTTATAGTATCATTAGGAAAATGGGGGACAATCATACCCATTTCATAGCTCTTGTGAAGATCATCGTTTCTAGCTATGCAAATATAAGGTATATTTATTATTACTCAATTTAATATCAAATTATGGCAGCATAGAGAAATGGGTAACAGTACGGACCCGAGAGCAATATCCCCTGGGTTCAAACCCTAGCTCTGCATCTCATTGCTTATTTAACCTTGAACATGTCTCTTAACCTGCCTGTGCCTCAGTTTCTTCATCCGTAAAATAGGGATGATAGCAGGATCTACCTATTAGGGTTGTGAGAATTAAACAAGTTAATATACATACGTGCTTAGTGTCTGATGCAAGATAAGTGCTCTCTAAGTTATTTTTACTCTTGTTGCTGTTCCTTGCTCTAGGATTTTCCTCAAACTGGCCTCACCGGGCCAGGCTGCAGTAACCCAAGTGACTAAGCTGCAGATAAGGATGTTTGAAAGCAAAAAGACAAGGAGTCAGATATGAATGGAGCTAGGTCACCAAGTCTAAATGAGACAAGATGAGAAGGGCCACGATTTGACTCCAAGAATGTATAGGGAAATGTATGGGAAGGCCCAGTTGGATGGCACTTCTTCCATTTCGATGCTCTGAGGATCTAAGGTAAAAAGCCAGGGGGATGATACATCCCCTCAATTTATCTTTCTGAAGGATTTTGAAGCATGTTTTGGAAAATATTATATAATAGCAATTTATTGGAGATGTTTTAAAGCAAGGAGTCGTGTCTTAGTTTGCTGGAGCTTTGGTAACAAAGTACCACAAACTGGATGGTTTAAAGTAACAGCTATTTACTGTTGCACAGTCTTCGGAAGTTACAAGTCTGAAATCAAGGTGTCAGCACCTTGACTGTGGAGTCTGTAGGGATCTGATGGTGGCTTCTTGGAAGTCTGTGCCTTAAACCGTATGGCTGTCTTCTCTTTGTCTTCTACTGACTGTGTCTAAATTTCCTCTTTGTAAAGATACCAGTCATATTGGAATAGGACCCACCCTAATTCATTTTAGTCTCATCTTAACTGGAAACAGCTTCAAAGATCCTATTTCAAAATAGGATCATAGTCACAAGACCAGGGGGTGGGACTTGAACTTATTTTTCTGGGGGTCACGATTCAATCCGTAACAGCAAGGAAGTAAGATTTTGGTGTTCAGATAAATGATGCCTTTTGTTGTGATAGATGACGTATCAGTCTCCAAGGATCAATTCAAGCAGCCTCTCCAGATAATGTAGACGTTCTGGCCCCCAAAGGGACCAAATCATCTAATCCAGCAGTGCCCAATCCAGTGTAGTGTCTTCAAACCATATAAAAGACTGAATCGCTGTCTACTTTGTTAATTCAGTAAAGTATGTAGGAAAGAAGAAGTTGAATCATTAAGACTTCAGTAAAACAAATTTGCATTTGGGCTTTATGTAGACAAAAGGTCTGAAATGTTGGTTTTCAACTAGTTGTTTTGTCCCCACATAAACAGAATTCCTTACTATAGAGATTTTTCTCTAGTGCTTGAATATAGGGTTGTTGTTTTTTTCTTCTTTTAGGAGAAAATCATTTAAAACAGTGGTAACTGCTAATTTTTTTTTAACTTTTTTATTTTTTGAAGTATATCATTCATACATGAACATACATAAATAATAAGTGTATAGTAAAAGTTATGAACTTACAAAATAAACATACATAACATCATACAGGGGCCCTTTCCATCACCCCACCACCAACATTGCTGTGATCCATTTGTTACAAACTATACAAAAGCATAGTCAAAATATTACAGTTTACTATAGTCCATATCTTACATTTGGTGTATTTTCCCCCAACCCACCCTATTATTTTTAAAATATATTTTTATTACAGAGGTTGTGAACTTACAAAACAATCATGCATGTGTATAGAATTCCTATACAACACCCTTCACCAACACACCACACCGTGGTGGAACATTTGTTACAGATTACGAGATAATATCATCAGATGATTACAATTAACTTGGTCCATAGTGTACATTTGGCACACTTTTTCCACACACCCCCATTACCAACATAGTACATCTTTGGCATTAACGCAAGAATATTACAGTATTGTTGTTAACCACAGTTCACAGGTCACACCAATTGTATTTTTCCCATGCTTCTCCATATTCCCACCATCTTTTGTTTTTATTTTACTTTACCTTTTAGATGAAGAGTTAGGGAGACATTTCCTTTGGGCAGTGCTTCTCAAACTTTAACCTGCATCAGAAATATCCAGAGGGCTTATTTTAAAATACAAATTTCTGGACTCCACACTATGAATCAATTGTACCTTTGACCTGTGGGAAAAGTGGAAGGATACATGAAAACCCAGAAAGAAAGCGGAAAGAAATGCTCTTCAGGAAAATTTATGATATGTAAAATGCCTCTTCATTCACAAAGTGAGAAAAGGATTCTTGTACTGAAATATATCAACTCTCCTCAGTCTAGGTTTTCCTGTCTATTTCCAAGCCTAGTTCTCAAATCTAACTCCATATAAGTCTGTTTTGATTGATATTTATTTTTATTTGATTATATAAGTTCTGTCTTTTTTTTCATAAAAACACAGATTTAATTTGTTTCCAAAGAAGTGCACTGTTTTATGGTAAACTACTTTTTGCCATTAATCAGTATTTATACATAAAGGATGATTAGAAAAAGTGCAAGAAGAAGTGTGAATGGAAAAAGTTAACTGGAGACAGGATTTTTTTTTCTCTTCTTAATATATATGTTTTACATAACAGGAAATCCTCCAGTTTATTTTTAGAAGGATATAACATACATGCCTAAAGAAATAACCATAATCTGTTCTTTCATGAGACTGCAGATAAGACCTAATGAAATTCCTAAACACTGCATTTTCTGGAAAGTTCCCAGCAATCACAAAGATGGCCTGTGTGAACAAAACTAACACCATCAGAGAACACAGCTAGCGAAATCTTTAAATTCTTTTGCCATATATTAAGTTACTTGAAGTTTCTGAAGAGTAGCATATTTCCTGAATTAAAATGGCCCTTCTCTTCTACTTTTGATAAGTGAATACAACCTGATGATTACCCAAGGACAACAATGTCTGGCCACCCAGGCACTCTCCCTTAGCTTTTTGACAGCTATCCTAATATTCTTTCTGTTTCTTCCTCTAGTTTATATCTGAGTTTTGAAGGTGGCCTTCCTCTCTTTACTTCCTCTGTCATTCCCCAGCCATTAAACGCTCGTCAAATCTCTGTCTGTGGGAAATCAAGCATGGTTACCTTCAGAATTATTGATGTGTTTGTTGATATAGTCAAACTGGGTGTAAATGTGCGATATTTCTGCAAAGAAAATGGAATACTTGGATGATATGATTAAGTAGATATAATACTATTGCATCATCATGTTTGAGAACGGAACCATTTTAACTGTTAATGTATGATATAGAAAAGTCATTATTCTGTTCTTATACAAGGCTCTTAAAGAGAGGTCTTTCCTGATCTCATATATCTTATACTCTAAACCTTGTGTATTAATGTCACTATTTTCTAAAAAAACAAACAAACAAAAGCCAATGTCTGATTGATGGAATGTGTATCATGAGGACATTTACTTCGAAGCATCCAAAATACAGAGATGGTCAGGGAGGGGCGAGCATGGGAATATATGTCTGTGTCCTGATTGATTCAATAATTTCATGGTATAAAAAGGCCAAGCAAAGAGTTAGTAAAGCTCACGTCTCCTGAGGTCATGATTTCCGTTTCCACTGTCAATAAATGGGAGACTGTATAGCAAAGAGAAAAACACTACTGGATAGGGCCATTAGTTCTATGGTATTGGTTATGAAATGTAAGTACTGTGGGGTTTATTTTCCCCATTTGCAAAATCAACGAATTGGGTGAAATAATCCTTAAAGTCACCTCTGGTAATAAACTTCAAAACGGACATGAGAGATTCTGCTTTCACTGCATACATATGATGAAGACTCATCCTCACTTCCTCCTTTACAATAAATCCAGATGAAGGTTTTTTTCTTCCTGACTAATAATAAAACCAACAATAAGTGGGTGAGTAACCACAAACATTTCTCAATTTGTCAAATATAATGATAAACAAACCCTTATGCAGATGTTTATCATTTCAGAGAAATGCCTCCAGTCTATGCAGCACCAAGGAGAAACAGGATATATAGTTAGTACAGAATAATAATCTGAGTAATTCAAGCAACCAATATGTCTGTTCCTTCTTGGTAAGATTTTTACTCTCTATCCCTCCTGACCCTCTATTTGAAAAATTACCTCCATTACTCATTTCATTTTTTTTTCTGTAGATAAAGCACTTTTGTATATTTTTGCTTGGTTTTATAAACTACTTTGGAAATATAAAAGCAATTTTTCAAGGCAAACTAACCACTGTTGTTGAAAAGACCCCCAGAGGAAAGACCATAGCTTCTACTTCTTCCTGCCAGAGCTTTCTTAACAGATAGCTCCAAGATGATATCTATCAGTTATATCAACCTAATTTTGTTTATGATCTTGGTTTGACTATGCGACAGATACCTAACTTTACTTTCTCAGAGGCCCTAAAGAGCAAAAGGTTCTTCCTTTCACAGTTGCCTGAGGAATTGTCAGCACAGGCAATATGGAGAAGTGAATAATTAGTCTGTTTGGGGAAGTTGATGTTAGACAATCTGGTGATATATGCAAAGGAAATGTTTCCTTTAGTAGTAGGGTATTTTTGTTCATTTATTAGTCCAACTGCAGCATCTTTTCAGTCAGAGAGCAGTACGAGATATTTTGGAAGCTTTGCCATCTTTGCTATCAGTTGTAGGACAACAGTTTTTGGTATGTGCCAAGAAGAAGTTGCCTCAGATCTTATTCTCCCTTCTTTTCTTTGAACACATTCAGATTTTAAGCTGTTACACAAGGAAATTTAACAAAATTTCTGTATAAAAAGTAATTCACAAGTAAAATTATTCAAATGGAACAACGAATTGTTTTGGTTCTTATATATAGCTTGAAATTTCTTTGATTAAGCTGATTTTTCCCTGCCAGACTACTCACTTGATCTTCATGGCCCATGAACAAATCATGTCATTCATTCAACAAATATTTGTTGAAACTATTATGAGTGAGACACCGTTCTGGGTGGTAGACAATGAACAAAGACAAAAATCCCTACTCTTAATGGAGCTTATATTGTGGTAGCAAGCGATGAATAACATCAAGATGAGACTTGAATCCATCTCAGCCATTGTGCCCTCTCTTTAATATTGGCCTATTGCACCAGCCCTAAGTGGCCAAGGAAAGAGGCTTCCTGGCAGCCTGGAGTCAGTTTTTTTTTGGTATCATTCCTTTGCAGTGAACTTTCTCTGGTGGGCATTAGCATGATTTATGTCCATTCTCAAAGGCCTGTCCTTCTAGTCATGCCTCTTCTAGAATTTTTTTCTTACTCCAATCTTCCCATCTTACATCTTCTAGGTTCCTGATCATTTTCTTCCACCCAGAATTTTGTGTATATCCATACCTCAGGCCACTTCTTCCTCTATACAAAGTGAGCAGTCAAGTATACTGCTCACAGATCTGCCCACTGGAAGGATTTCCTTCCTCCACAGATTTAGGGCCAACCAGAGTGGGCAAGTAATCCTTTTAGACTAACAGCAACATATCATACCAGCTCATCTGTGAACTAAGCCTGAATTTTTTAATCCCTCCTCATGAGGTCGTAGGGATGAGTTGAGGGAAAGGAGTTGGTGCAACAGCAGTGAATGCCACGGATGCTTGGGCTATTTATTTATGTAATTTACTTTTCCTTTTGGACCTCCTTGGCTTGGCCCCAAATGTAACAGTATCATCACACAAAGGATTGCCTCTGTGTCTATCCAGCTTTATTTATGACTCAGGGGATCCAGATTACGATGAATAGTTCTAATTGCATGTTCACCATTCATGTGCTCAGTCTCTACTAGGCCAAGTACCATAACCAGAAGCTGAGTTTCAGGGACACATGGTTCTCTGTCCCGGAAAGCAAGACCTTGCTCTAGAATTGTAGGCATCTGCACTGCAACTCTGGGTGTTTCCCAAGATACCACAGAGCCTCCTTATACATCACAGAGACCTGCACCTTCACATATGCCTGGTCCTCTGACCCAAGATACAGGTTATTTGCACCATAGCTACATCCTTCATGGAGGAATAAGTCCTCAGATATTTCCAGTTCTCAGCACCTAGAGGCAAATCAGTCTTTAGAAACCCAAGGGCAATTCTACAGAGAAGAGCTTCAGGCATTGGGTGTTAGGAACCAAAGCACACCAAAATGGGAGGGGTGTGCACAGGAGAGGGGAAAGGAGATTTGAGAGGATCTGAGGATAGGCCAGCATTGCCCACCACGTATTGCTGTCACCCACCATGGTCCATCATATTTTGTACAGGCCAGACAGGTGACATGAACAGGGATGTAATGGAGACCACTACTCCTGCAACTTTAACATCTTTGAGGGTGATACTAATCTCCATAACTCCCCTTGGCCCAGGGGAGCAGCCCTTCCTACCACACAGTACTTACTCCACAGGTCAGAGCAAAATTCTGAGGGTTCTAATGCCTACGAAGCATATTGATTCTAATTATACACTCAACAACTAGAGAGAACACTAGAGTGAGTGTCCAGAACCATTGGACACCGAGGGAAGCTTGGGCCTAAACCCCACGTAACACATAGTCTCCATAAGTCCCTGCTCTACAGGGAGGTTCACGATGCATTTCTGTTCCCCAGATATCAGTTTCAGGTGAGACTCCTATCCAACAGTCCCTAAAATGTCTGGGCATATCGCTTTTCCCAATTCCCTTGACCATACTGAGGTGTCAGGTTCTCTAGTCTTACATAATAAGCCTGTTCTAACATTTCCACCTTCCTGAGTCCTGGACTGAGGCAGGTCCAGCACCTCCACCTCATTTAGTATAGGCTATCATTCTGTCCAAGATTTAAGGAGCCATTTCTATAGCACATTAAGACTAACTCCAAGTGTCCTTGCTGGATTATTGAATCCTGAACAATGAGTTAACAATCCCTTGTCAATCATTTCTCATATATCTTGCTCCCAACCCTAGCCCCACACCCTCAAGGTCCACTCCAAGGTGCATTCCCCAGGTACTTGCCAGTACCTGCTAGCCAGATCCTGCAATTCCTTCAGCGTGTAAGCTATTTCTCTCTGAGAACAGAGTCTCTGTTTTCTTGCTGGGGGTGTGTTGAGACCTGATGCCAATTATCAGCCTGAAGGCAATAAGGAGAAGTGGGGATGAATCTTGAGGAAGAAAGCTTCCCCTAGTGTGGCACCTGTCCTAGGTGAGGTGGTGGGTTAACCAGGCAAGGGGAAGCTGCTCTCATCTATATAACTAAGTGTGCTGCTTCTCTTGGCTTGGGAAGGTTAGAGTTGATAGAATCTGTTCATTGATCAGATAGGAGAGGGAGAAGAGAGAGAAAGGTATCAGAGATGCTGCCAGTGGGTGAGCGGGGACACAAATTAATAAGGTAGGGAACTCAGCAGGAAGAGTTGGGGTGTGGTAAGTAGGTAAAGTTTTGACTTCAGTTTGGGACATTCAAGGTTCGTTTAAGACATGCAAATGCAGGCATCCACTAGGTCATGGAGAGAGCTGGCCAGACGATACTGACTTGAGAATCTCGGCATAAAGAAAATGGCAATGGAAGCTCTGGGAATGAATGAGATCACCAGAGGAAAATCAAAGTGTCAAGAGTGAAGAAGGCCAGAGATAAAAGCACCAACCCTTGATGTATAGATAGAAGAAGAAGATGCTTCAAAGGAGTGAAGGAGAAGGGGCTGAAAGGTCGGATAAAACAAGGAGAAATAAGTGTCAAGGAAGCAAACTGAAGAAAGTGTGGCAGGAAGGAGGAAACAGCCAAAGGAGTCATGTGCTGCAAAGAGGGAGCCCAGGCTAAGGTGCTTGGTATGAAGAGTGGCTCTATGGAGGAGACCCTCAGGGTAGGAATTTGAAGTTGGATCTCTCACCAGACAGAACATAAGAATTCCATTGCTAGTGGTAAGTGGGGTGGTGGTAACCCTCCAGCATGTTGACATAAATGGAAGTTGGCTGTGGAACTTGAATGTTATGGGGGCAATTATAATTACGTGGATTGTGGAGTGGCCTGGCATTTGTTAACTGCTTTTTAGAAATCTGGGGGTGAAAAATGTAATCTCAGGTCATCAACTATCTGTTTCAGGCATGCAGTGAAATCCTGAAGGTCTCTATGGCATGTTAAGGAGCCCTACATCTTCTTCAGACACAGAGAAGACTGCAGAAAATTAGACCTACGACCTGTTTGTGAGCGGGGGAGAGCTTTAAAGGAGCCTGAATGCACAAACCCAAAAGGTTTTCTATGGCAAAATCAGAGTCTTCATAGGAAATCAGTATGACCTTGAAACATGTGATGAGGACATTTTGGTAGATGGACCTGATTTAAGTCCCTGATTCCCATAAGCCCCATGCCCTCTAAACTGCTCTGGGATCTATGTCTACGAGCATATGATATTTAGCCTCTATGTGTTGGTACAGATATAGTGGTTGTTTACACCCGGTGTCCACTATGTTTGGTAATTGGCCCTGCAGCATTGATTGTTAAATATTATTAATATCACCCCTGTCCATTACCTCTTTCCTAGTGCAGGCTGCTATCAGGCATGCCACCATGGATTTAAATACATCAATGTGCTGATGTCTGCCAAATGTGCATCTCCAAACCTGACCTCTACCCTGAGCCCCAAACTCTCTAGCCAATTGCTATTTGACATTTCCAGTTAGATGTCTAATAGGTATGTCAAGTTTAATGTGCCCAAAACAGATCTCTTGTTTTCCTTTCCCAAACTTTTGTCTCCCCAGTCTTCCTCATGCCAGACAAGTGTCCTAAATTCTACCAGGTTACTTAGTTCTAAAACCACAGGAGTTATGCTTGGTTCCTCTCTTTCCCTCCCACTTCACATCTGATCCATAAGCTTTATCCTCTCTTTTTGTAAAACATATCCCAATCCTGATCGATTCTCATCATATCTATTTTTACTACACTAGTTTAATCTGCCATCATCTTTCTTCTAGACTATTTCTTTAACATCCTACGTATTTTCCCTGCTTCTTCCATTCTTGAACCACTACAATCCACTCTTTTTTTTAAAGATTTATTTTTATTTATTATACATCCCCCCCCC
>PVKH010028553.1:0-12822 GCA_004027955.1 Chaetophractus vellerosus
TTTTTTTTTTTTTTTTTTTTTTTTTTTTTTTTATATATAAGGCTGTGGATGAATTTTATTCCAAGATAGAAGGTCAGAAAATAGACTTAAAAGCTTTACAACAGGTATGCTAATAAAAACACTTATATTATACCACCTAGCCTTTGTGATGGATAGATGATGATTTCATGTAGGAATGGGCAACCTTTCAGAAGTAGCATGGGACCTCTCTGATCTCTGGATAAAGGTCCAGGGGAGTTCTCATTGTTGACCAGTATGTCCTCATTTACTCCATCAGTGTATCAGATATTCTCTTAAAAGGAAAATACAGTGAGTAGGTGAGGCCTGTTACTTAACCCTGGTATGATTTCCTTCAATAAAACAACCCACTGCTTCTCAAACTGCTGTTAAGGAAATACTGTTCTGGGGACATTTTAAATAAGCTGGGGGGTGGGGGGGTCTTTTCCCCTTTACAAATAGGTATATTTATCATTTAATAAAGTTAAAATGTTTTTGTTTTTTTTCCCTAAAAACTGGGTTTTTTACTAGTCTTTTAATATGTTCAGGAGAGTTTAAAATGTAGTTTTTCAAGCACATTTGACCATGTTTTTAGAGTATAGTGTGGGAAATTGACAAGTCACTCTTAATTTGAAGAGGATTTGATTTTTCAAAAATAGTAATAAAGTTTTAAAAATTTGTCTGCAGAAATTTGAAATTATGTGAGTTTCCTTCCCCTAGCATAATTTCAAAGCATGTGGGTTGAATGAATTGCTTAATGTGATTGCTACATGGTGCCAGGACTTCAGCTAGTAAACAAATACTTTTTAGTAACATTTGAGGCCCATGTTTTTATGTGCCTCAGAATATTCATGAATTATTTTGGCACTTATTTTGGTATCTTTTAGTAGTTACCATTGTTACAATTTAAATCTTTGAAATAGTCAGAAGTAATTTAATTCAGCATTCAAACACTGATGAGTTGGAGATGCTATTACTAGTGTTAGAAAATTTGCTCCAAATTCAGTAATTTTGATTTTGTGTGATATGTATTATGTATGATAAAATGCTATATAGAAGGTTAAATAATTACCCTGAGCCTGTGTGTTGTTAATTTAGGAAAAAAGTACCTTGTAAAACACTAAAAATAATGCTGGGAGAATGAAAAGCAGCAATGAAATAAAAAGAAGCTGTTTGGTAATTTATGCACTCCGAGAATGCATTCCCCGAAACTTTATATTTATGCTGCTATGGGAAAATGCCTTGAATTCTGCCTGTTTCGATAATACAAGGGCTTTAGGGATGCATATCATACCTACATTGCTACCTGTAATCAAGATCCTTCCCATATAGAGAATAGGAGGTAGGTAGACAGGAGAGGTAATTCTGGAGCATGAAATACTTTGGGATATGCTTGGGGTATATATGGGGAACTTTAGCTAAGTAGATAACATTGAGGGGGTAGAGGTTGGAGTGGCATAGTGAGAGTCAGGAGAAAAGAGAAGGTAGTGCCAGGAAGTAGAAGTCTAATTTTTAAAAAATCTATTTTGTCAACAAAAGGAAAAGCAAGCATTGAAGAAATTAGATAATGTCCGAAAGGATCATGAAAACAGATTAGAAGCTCTTCAGCAGGCTCAGGTATTGTGTTTAGATTTTTTACATGCATTTTCAAAAATAACTTTTAACTGGCATTATAGTAAATGTGCTTTGTTTATTTCTTAAGGAAATAGATAAACTTAAAGGAGAGCTCATAGAAATTAACCTACAAATAGTTGACAGAGCGATTCAAGTAGTTCGAAGTGCTTTAGCCAACCAGATAGACTGGACAGAAATTGGGTTAATTGTAAAAGAAGCCCAAGCTCAAGGAGACCCTGTTGCAAATGCAATCAAAGAATTAAAACTACAAACAAATCATGTTACAATGCTGCTAAGGTAAGTTTTAAGCAGTTAATACTTGTATTTATTTTGCTGTTTAATTGTTCTATGTATTCATTTTAAAATAATTATCTTGCTTTACACATGGAAACTTATCCTTGAAGAAGTAGGAAAAAATAATTTATATTAAAATAATTTTGAACCTACCTAAGTACTATAAACCATTTGTAATTTTTTTGAGGAAGAATTGAAAATAAAAAAGAGATGTCATTGACGTTAGTGAAATACTATTGAATATTTTAATAGAAATCCATACTTGTTGTCAGAGGAGGAAGATGATGATAACAGTGGCATCAATGTTGAAAAAAATGAAACTGAACTGCCAAAAGGAAAAAAGAAAAAGCAAAAGAATAAACAGTTGCAGAAGCCTCAGAAAAATAAGCCATTACTTGTTGATGTTGATCTCAGCTTGTCAGCATATGCTAATGCTAAAAAGTAAGTCCTAGCATTACAAATATTAGGTAAATGTTACCTGCAATAAATTAGTTAAGATATTGACGATTAAAGGAAAAAAAAAATCTGTAGTTTGCCTATATATACTACTTTTGGGTGAAACATTTTATCTAATTTTGTGCATTATACAACTCTTTTCATACAGAACAAATAAAATATATTGTGATTTAGGAGTCTGTAAAATTTGAAAAATCAAATAGAGAACTAAAGAATAAAGATATTACTTAAAATTTAAGAGAAATATGTTTTTCTAGGTATTATGATCACAAGAGATATGCTGCTAAAAAAACACAAAAGACTGTTGAAGCTGCTGAGAAGGTACTTAATATTTATTAGAATGATTGTTAATTGCTTTTCATTGGTTTAATTAATTGGCCTTAATTATTTCCACTACTAAAATATGTTTTCTAAATCAGAAATTACTTTTAAACTTAATTTTACTTAAAATGTGTGTATTTACAATAATTCTTTCCTTTCCCAAACCTGCTCTTCCGCCAGTCTTCCCCTCCTTAGTAAATATAGCACCTTCATTCTTCTCGCTCAGACTACAAACATTGTGGTCATCTTGGACTCTTCTCTCATAAACCATATCCAATTCATCAGCAAATTCTTTTGGCTCTTCTTTAAAGTATATCCAGAATCTGGCCATCTCTCATTTCCACTGGTCCATGTCACCATCATCTCTGTCTTCACATGGGCTATAACAATAGCCTCTTACTAGGCCTCTCCTACCGTTTTCCCTTTACAGCTTATCTTCACACAGTAGCCATGTAATCTGTTTAAATCAAAGCAAAGTCATTTTACTCCTCTGCTGAAAACCTTCCAGTAACTTCCCATCTTGCCAATAAAATTCATAGCCCTACCCCTGGCCTACAAATTGTGTTACGTGATTTGTTTTCCTCTGGTCTTGTTGTCCACATTCCTCCTTTTGCACACTCCTTTCCAACTATACTGAGATCTTAGCTGTTCTTAAAACAATGAAGTATGCTGGCTTCTCAGTGCTTTTGCACTTGCTACGCTTTCTACCTGGAATCCTCTTCCTGCAGCAATTTTTATGGTCTGGTCCCTCCCTTTATTCACATGTCTACCTAAATGAGACCTTATCAGAGAGGCATTTCTTGACCACTCTTTCTAAAATAGCACCCGTTACTCTGCTTGTTTTTCTTCTTAAACATAGCCCCCACCCCTGCCAAATCTATTTATTCAAATATTTGTCTTCCTTCTAGAATGTAGTTGCATGAAAGTAGAAAGTAGCCTCTTTGTCTGTTTTGTTCGTTGCCTTGGCCCAGCCGTAGAGTATTGCCTCGAACAGAGTAGGTGGCTTAATAGCTGTTAAGTGAGTGGCCTTCATGATTTGGCTTCTGTCTACCTCTTCAACCTCATTTCTTGACATTTTGCCCTATAATCACTAATTGCTGGTCAAGCTGGCCTCCTCTTTCTTATTTATCTCTTCTTCCTATTCTTTGTGTTGATAACTCCATTAATTCTTCAGGCTTCAGCTTAAATGCCATATCCTCAGAGATACCTTCTTTTGACCATAATCCAGTATAAATTAGGTTCCCTTGTTATACTCTCAGCATCCTTAGAAGCATTTGGCATATGTTTATTTGTACAATTATGTGCTTAATATTCATCTCTTCTCCTAGACTATAATCTTGGGGGGGTGGGGGGACTGTGTCTTGGTTCATTGTTGTATCCCCAGTATCTAGCCCAGAGTCCAGTATGTGGTAGGCACTCAGTAAGTATCTGGCAAATGAGCAAGTCTCTTCTTAATTTGTAGGTTTTTAGCAAATATTTGCGTACAGTAAATCTTCGGCTTAAATTATTTTAAATATTTGAAGCAAAAATCTTTCATTTCTTCATTATTTTCATATGTGCATGTCTGTTTGTGTGTATAGATAGTGCCATTTTGTAACATTATAAAACCTTATTTCTTGCCCTGTCATTTACTTTGGTATTTTATAAATAAATTCTCAACCCCCAAAAAAATTAATTTAAAAACTTTTCTTATAAATAGGCATTCAAATCAGCAGAAAAGAAAACAAAACAAACCCTAAAAGAAGTCCAAACGGTTACCTCTATTCAGAAAGCAAGAAAAGTGTATTGGTAAGTGTTGTACCTTTTTTAAATTTAGTTTCTATTTTAATCAGAATTATATATGCACATTGTTTTTTTTTTTTTTTTTAAAGATTTATTTATTTTATTACATATCTCCCCTTCCCCCCGCTGCGGCGACGCGCCGAGAGTGGTCACTGTGCAGGCGTGGCTTTCCCCGCTTGTGGGCGGTCTCTGCGTCCGTTCACGGCCGGCTTTCAGTTCGCGGGTGGCTGGCTGCGCTCCATCCGCGGGCGACCTGCCCTGTCCGTGGCAGCTTCTTGCCCTGCCCACGGCGGCTCCACACATTGTTTAGAGTATCAAGCAGTTCTACAAAGCTTGTTACAGAAACCAACAGCCCTGCAATTCTTCACCTCTACTCTTGCTGCCTGCTCTCCTAAGGAAACTGCTTTTAGTTTTTTAGCTGATTCTTTTGATATTTACCTCCATTTCTGTTAATAGTATGCTTATATTGCTGCTGCTTGATTTTTCTGTTTTAGACCCTCTTGACATCCCACTATGGAAGATGAGGATTTCACTGTCATTCTCCCTGTGCTCCATTACATACACACACAACTGCCCAGCCTCCCAGTGTAGTTACAACATAACTTTGTCAAGACTGATATTCAGCACTAACATTATTATGAATATTTACATTCTAGTCAGAGCTGAGCCATGTAGCATATTCTGGGTTTTCTTTCTTGCTCAGATTTTAGTCTTCCCTGGCATTAATTATTGTCTTGTTTTTTTTCATTTACTTTCTTTTTGTGTTCTTTTCACTAATTCATCTTCAAATTCTCCTTTAAATGTGTTCCATATACATTGGAAATCTATCTCTTTCATCTGTACATTTTCCAGAAGTCTCTCCTAGAGCTATTGGACCTACTTTATCCTAGATTGGTTGTTCTCTAAGCATTTTAAGGTCTCACATTATTGTTACTATGGAAGCTCTCTTACCCCTCTGTCTGTTGGAGTCCCTGTCCTGGATCTCATACTTCTTTCTTGATTGAAGGAGTGTGTGCTCCAGAAGCTTCATGAGAATGTGTACACAGGTGGTACAATTTTTGAGATCTTGAATGTGCAAAAAATTATTTTTCTTTCATTTGTTTGGATATAGAATCTAGTTTAAAAGTTATGTGTTCCTCAGACTTGAAAGGCATTGTTCTGTTGTCATAAATTCCAAAATTGATCTTGGGAAGTCTGATGCCATTTTAAGTTTTGATATATTGAGAAACTAATTTTTGCCTTTCTGCAAGCTTATTAAGGGGTTTTCTCTCTTTTGTTTTCCTCCCAATTTTCTGAAATTCTACAGTGATTTAGGTTGGTGAAGATGTTTTCATGCATTGTGCTGGATACTTTGTGGGCCCTTTTTTTTTTTTTAAGATTTATTTTTATTTATTTATATATCCCTCCTTTTGCTGCTTGTGCTTGCTGTGTTCATTTGCTTTTGCGTTTTTCTGTGTCTGCTTGTCTCCCCCTGCTGCGCCATCCTGCTGAGTCAGCTCACTGCACGGCGGCTTGCCTTCTCCAGGAGGCCCCGGGAACCAAACCCGGGGCCTCCCATGTGGTAAACCAGAGCCCTACCAATTGAGCCACAGCTGGTTCCCTTTGTGGGCCCCTTTAATTTAGAAACTTTCATTTCTGAGAAATTTTTTAAATTATTTCTTGAAAAACTTCATGTCCTCCGTTTTTCTTCTTTCTTTTTCCTAAATGTCTTATTATTTAGATATGGACTAATCTAGTTTTCTTGTATTTTCTGTTTTTCAGCTCTTTCGTTTTACATTCTGAAAGTTTTCCTCAGCTTTTTCTTTCAATCCTCCTACTGAATTTTAAAATTTCTTTTTATCATGTTTTTTAATTTTAATTCTTTTTTGGTGCTTTGTTCCCCTTTTTTTTTCTTCTTTTTTAAAAATTGATTTATATTTACATTTTATATAAATGGAATCATGTAATATGTTACACAGTATATTTAGTTCATAGTAACGCAGTCATACAGTATTTGTCCTTTTGTGTCTGGCTTGCTTCACTTAACATAATGTCCTCTAGGTTCATCCATCCATGTTGTCATATGATTTACACCTTCATTTCTTCTTACCACTGCATAATATTCCATCATGTGAATACACCACAGCTTGTTTATCCATTCATCAGTTGATGGACACCTGGGTTGTTTCCAACTTTTGGCAATCATGAATAACGCTGCTGTGATCATAGGTGTGCAAATGTCTATTTATGTCACTGCTCTCAGTTCTTCTGGGTAAATATCCAGTAGTGGTGTTGCCAAGTCACTTGGCAAATCTATATTCAGTTTCTTTAAGAACTGCCAGACAGTCCTCCACAGTGGTTGTACCATTCTCCATTCCTGTCAACAGTGAATAAGTGTTCCTACCTTGCCACATCCTCTCCAACACTTGTAGTTCTCTGCCTTAATAGTGGCCATTCTGATAGGTGTGAAATGATATCTCACTGTAGTATTGATTTGCATTTCCCTAATAATGAGTAATATTGAACAATTTTAATTTTTTTTTTTTTTTTTTTTTTTTTGCCATTTGTATTTCTTCTTTGGAAAAATGTCTATTCAAGTCTTTTTCCCATTTTCTAATTGGGTCACTTGTCTTTTCATTGTTGAGCTGTAACAACTCTTTTTATATCAAGAATATTAAACCCTTATTGGACCGTGATTTCCAAATATTTTCTCCCATTGAGTCAGCTGCCTGTCCAACCTTTTTGACAAAGTCCTGTGAGGTGCAAAAGTGTTTAATTTTGAGGAGGTCCCAATTATCTATGTTTTCTTTTGTTGCGCATGCTTTAGGTATAAGGTCCAAGAAACCGCCACCTACCACAAGTTCTTTAAGATGTTTCCCTACCTTTTCTTCTAGTAGTTTTATGGTCCTGGCTTTTATATTTAGGTATTTGATCCATTTTGAGTTAATTCTTGTATAGGAAGTGAGATAGGGGTCCTCTTTCAATCTTTTGGTTATATATATACAGTTTTCCTAGCACCACTTGTTGAAGAGGTTGTTTTGTCCCATTTACATGGTAGGTTTGTCAAAAACCAGTTGACCATACAGGTGAGGATTTATTTCTGGACTCTCAGTTCTATTCCACTGATCGATGTGTCTGTCTTTATGCAAGTACCATGCTGTTTTGACCACTGTAGCTTTGTGATATGTTTCAAGGTCAGGCAGTGAAAGTCCTCCCACATTGCTCTTCTTTTTCAGAATGCTTTTGGCTATTTGGGTGCACTTTCCCTTACAAATGAATTTGGTAATTGCCTTTTCTATTTCTGTAAAGTAGGCTGTTGGAATTTTGATTGTTATTGCATTGAATCTATAAATCAGTTTGGGTAGGATTGACATCTTCACAATATTTAGTCTTCCAATCTATGAATACAGAATGTCTTTCCATTTGATTTCTTTTAGCATTGTTTGTAGTTTTCAGAATATAGGTCCTATACTTGTTTGGTTAGACTTATTCCTAGGTATTTGAGTCTTTTTGTTGCTATTGTAAATGGAATTTTTTTCCTAATTTCCTCCTCAAATTGTTTAGTACTAGTGTACAGAAACATAACTGATTTTTGCATGTTGATCTTGTATCCTGCCACTTTGCTGAACTTATTAGCTCAGGTTGCTTTGTTGTAGACATTTCAGAATTTTCTAAATATAATATCATGTCATCTGTAAATACTGAAGTTTTACTTTCTTTTCTCCTATTTGGATGCCTTTATTTATTTATTTATTTATTTATTTATTTATTTATTTATACATACATACATACATACATACATACACACACACATACATACATACATACACACATACACACATACACACACATACACACATACACACACATACACACATACACACACATACACACATACACACACACATACATACACACACACATACACACATACACACATACACACATACACACACATACACACATACACATACATACATATACATACATACACACATACACACACATACACACATACACACACATACACACATACATACACACATACATACACACATACATACATATACATACACACACATACACACATACATACATATACATACATACATATACATACATACATACATACATACATACACACACATACGTACATACGTACATACGTACGTACGTACTGGGGATTAAACCCGGGACCTTGTATTGGGAATCCGCCACAGAGCCACATTCGCTTCCCTGAGTTGGTTTTTTTTGTTTGTTTGTTTTGCTTGTTATTTGTTTTTGTTTTTTCAGGAGGCACTAGGAGGGGAACCCAGGATCTCCCATGTGGGAGGCTAGGGCTCAACAGCTTCAGGCACATCCATTCCCCTTTAATTATTTTTTCTTGTCTAATCGCTCTAGCTAGAACTTCTAGTACAGTGTTGAATAACAGTAGTGACAGTGGGCATCTTTGTCTGGTTTGCAATCTTAGAGGGAAAGCTTTCAGCCTTTCTCCATTGAGTGTAATGTTGGTTGTGTGTTTTTCATATATGCCTTTTATCATATTGAGGAATGTTCTTTCTATTCCTATCTTTTGAAGTATTCCTATCAAGAAAGGATGTTGGATTTTGTTGAATGCCTTTTCTGTATTCCTTGAGATGATCATGTGTTTTTTTTTTCCATTAATTTATTAAAGTGGTGTATTACGTTAATTGATTTTCTTATGTTGAACCAGCCTTGCATACCAGGACTAGATCCCACTTGGTCATAATGTATAAGTCTTTTAATATGCTGTTGGATTTGATTTGCAAGTATTTTGTTGAGAATTTTTTTTTTTTTTTTAAGATTTTATTTATTTCATTACATATCTCCCCTTCCCCCCGCTCGGCGACGCGCCGAGAGAGTGGTCACTGCGCAGGCGCGGCTTTCCCCGCTTGTGGGCGGTCGCTGCGTCCGTTCACGGCCGGCGCTTGATTCAGTTCGCGGGTGGCTGGCTGCGCTCCATCCGTGGGCGACCTGCCCTGCCCGTGGCGGCTCTTGCCTGTCCGTGGCAGCTTCTTGCCCTGCCCACAGCGGCTCCGGCCCGTCCATGGCGGCTTGCCATTCTCAAGGCGGTCTGCCCGCTAGGAGATGTCCCCGGGAAATGAACCCAGGGCCTCCCATGTGGTATGCCGGCGCCCTATCCACTGGGCTATCGAGCCGGCCCCTTGTTGAGAATTTTTACACCTATGTTCATTAGAGAGATTGGTCTGTAGTTTTCTTGTGTCTTTATCTGGCTTTGGTATTAGGGTGTTGTTGGCTTCATAAAATGTCTTGGGTAATTTTCCTTCCTCTTCAATTTTTTGGAAGAGTTTTAACAGGAATGATGTTAATTCTTCTTGAAATGCTTGGTAGAATTCACCTGTGAAGCCATCTGGTCCTGGACTTTTCTTTGCTGGGAGATTTTTGATGATGGATTCAGGCTCCTTAAATGTGATCAGTTTGTTAAGTTCTTATATTTCTTGTGGTGTCAGTGTAGGTTGTTTGTGCATTTCTGGGAATTTGTCTATTTCATCTAGGTTGTCATGTTTGCAGGCATACGGTTTCTCATAATATCCTCTTATGATCCTTTTTATTTCTGTGGGGTCAGTCAGAACTTCCCCCCTTTCATTTCTGATTGTATTTATTTGCATCTTCTCTCTTTTTTTTCTTTGTTAGTCTACCTAGGGGGTTGTCAGTTTTATTGATCTTCTCAAAGAACCAGCTTTTGGTTGATTTTCTCTGTTGTTTTTTTGTTCTCAATTTCATTTATTTCTGCTCTATTCTTTATTATTTCTTTGCTTCTGCTTGGTTTTGGATTGGTTTGCTGTTCTTTTTTCTAATTTCTGTAGTTGTTCAGTTAAATCTTTGAGTTTAGCTCTTCTTTTTTAATAGAGGCTTTTAGGGTTATGAATTTTCCTTTCAAGACTGCCTTCGCTGTATCCCATAAGTTTTGATAAGTTGTGTTTTTATTTTCATTTGTCTCAATGTATTTAATTATTTTTTTTTAATTTTTTTAAAGATTTATTTTTTATTTATTACATTCCCCCCCCCTCCCCTTCTGCTTGCTCTTGCTGTGTGTCCATTCTTGTGTTCCTCTCTGTCTGCTTTGTCTTCCTCCGTTGCGGCAACGTGCCGAGACCGGTCACCGCACAGGCGGCTTTGCCCCACTTGTGGGTGGCTTCTGCTTCCATTCACGGCCGGCTCTGCTTCAGTTCGCGGGTGGCTGGCTGCGCTCCGTTCGTGGGCGACCTGCCCTGGCCGTGGCAGCTTTTTGCCCTGCCCACGGTGGCTCTGCCCGCCCACAGCGGCTTGCCCTTCTCAAGGCGGTCTGCCCGCTAGGAGAGGTCCCCGGGAACCGAACCCAGGGCCTCCCATGTGGTATACCGGTGCCCTTATCCACTGGGCTATACAGCTGGCCCCTCTCTCAATGTATTTAATGACTTCACTTGCAATTTCTTCTTTGACCCACTGATTATTTAGAAATGTGTTGTTTAGCTCCACATATTTGCAAATTTGCCTCTCTCCTGTCTATTGTTGATTTCCGGTTTCATTCCATTATGTTCTGAGAAGGTGCTTTGTATAATTTCAATCTTTTTATATTTATTGAGAGCTGACCTTATATGTGGTCTATCCTGGAGAAAAATCCATGGGCAATTGAGAAAAATGTATAACCTGCTGAGTTTCAATGGAGCGTTCTGTATCTGTTAGGTCTATCTTATTTATCACATTGTTCAAGTTCTCTTTTTCCTTGTTGATCTTCTGTCTGGTTGCTCTATCTAATGATGTGAGTGGTGTGTTGACATTTCCAATGGTTATTGTAGAGATGTCTATTTCTCTCTTCAGTTTTGCCAGTTTTGTCTCTCCAGTTTTGTCTCATATATTTTGGGGCACCTTGGTTAGGTGCATAGATATTTATGACTGTTATATCTTCTTGGTGGATTGTCACTTTTATTAATATATAATGGCCTTCTGTATCTCTTGTAACTTTTTTGTATTTAAAGTCTGTTTTCTCCAATATTAGTATAGCTACTCCTTCTCTTTTTTGGTTACTATTTGCTTGGAGTATCTTTATCCAGCCTTTCACTTTCAGCTGGTTTGTCTCCCTGTGTCTAAGGTGAGTCTCTTGTAAGCAGCATATGGATGATTCATGTTTATTTTTATACATTCTGTTAGCCTCTATCTTTTGATTGTGTTTAATCCATTCACATTCAATGATACTACTATAAATGTATTATTTACTTCCATCATTTTATTCTTTAGTTTTCATATGTCCTTATCATATTTTGTCTGTCTTTTTACTCTTTTGGTTATCCTTTCTGCTACTCTTTCTTCTCTACTCTCCTCCAAGCCTCTCTCTCCTTTCTTTTCCTTCCTTAATATTTCCTGCAAAAGTAGATTCTTTTTTACAAACTATCTTAGTTTCTCTTTGTTTGTGAATATTTTATACTCAAGTTCATATGTGTAGGACAGTTTTGCTGGATAAAGAATTCTCAGCTGGCAGTTCTTCTCTTTCAGTATCCTCATTGTATCATACCACTGTCTTCTCACCTCCGTGTTTTCTGATAAGAAATCTGCGCTAAGTCTTACTGGGCATCCTTTGTATGTGATGGTTTGCTTCTTCCTTTCTGTTCTCAGAATTTTCTCTTTATCTTTGACATTTGACATTCTGAGTAGTATGTGTCTTGGAGTAGGTTTTTTGGATTTATTCTGATTGGGGTATGTTGCACTTCTTGGACATATAAGTTCATTTCTTTCGTGAGAGTTGGGAAATTTTCAGCTATTATTTCCTCAAATATTCTTTATGCTCCTTTTCCCTTCTTTTCTCCTTCTGGAGTTCCCATGACAGGTATGTTGTTGCATTTCGTGTTGTCATTCAACTTCCTGAACTCCTGCTCAATTTTTTCCGTTCTTTTTTCTCTTCAATTTCAGCTCTTCTGTCTTGTTTTACTTATTCTTTCTTCTGTCGTTTTGAGTCTGCTGTTGTGTGCCTCTAATGTGTTTTTTTGTTAAAGATTTATTTTATTTATGCATTCCTCCCCTGTTTACACTTGCTGTCTGTTCTCTGTGTCCATTCATTGTGTGCTCTTCTTTTTTTTATTTTTTAGGAGGCATGGGGAGCTGAACTCAGGACCTCCTATGTGGGAGGGAAGCACCCATTGGTTTGACCTCCTCTGCTCCCTACTTGTTATGTCTCTCATTGTGTTTCTTCATTGTGTCTCTTCATTGCATCAGCTTGCTGCGCCAGCCCGTTACATCAGCTTGCTGTCTTACTTGACTTCTTTAGGAGGCACTGGGAACCAAATCTAGGACCTCCCATGTGGTAGGTGGGTGCCCAACTGCTTTAGCCACACATCTACTTCCCTGTGTTTTTTTTTTTTT
>PVKH010028554.1:0-12819 GCA_004027955.1 Chaetophractus vellerosus
AAGAGAGCATGTGCACAGTAGTCTTTGATCTTTTCTTTTTGGCTTGCTTAGAGAAGAGACTCCAGGAAAAAGAAAATTGAAGATAAATATCTAGGGAATTATTAATGCAGACCAAGTGACCAGCCTGATCAGGGATTTGGATCAATGGAATTACTGTCAGAGAAAATTCAGCACTGATCTTCCACAGAGGCCTCAAATGAAAGTAAAACATGAAGTCAAACAACAAGAGCTTACTACTTTTTTGAGGGGACTTTTGCAGACTAATACTCTACGACTGCAGTTAGTGAAAATTAAGATGATCAGTTAGGAGAACAGTCAATAAACTTTTCACTGAGAAGTCTTTATAGCTTTGTTGTCAGAGAGGACTAAATTAGAGTCTGACTATTCCAATGATTAGAATGAATAATCTTAGACAAATTAATTAACCTCTTCAAACTACTGCTTCATCATCCATTTTTTAAAGGGGATAATAATGCTACCTAACTCCCAGAGTTAGAGTGAGGATTAAATGAGATAATGAATGTAAAACATTTAATCCAGTGTCTTGTAAGTAGTAAATGCTCAGTAAATCTTAATTACATTATTATCATTACATCCCTCTTCATGCAAAGCAAAGCACCCGGGACTATCAGTGTAGCTGTGATAAGCCTGGGCGAATGTTGCTGAGTTTCCTTCCACTTTTATGTCCAAGACACACAGATGAGTGCCTCATGCTTAAAGCAGCCTCGTTGGCCAAAACCAATTTTTAACACTGAAGTCCCAAATACTTTTGAAAACGATAAAAAGCATTTTTAACTTAAGACTCTGACGCTTCCTGCAAATTGCCAACAAGGAACACACACACACACACACACACAAGTGCCATTTCTTGGAATGCCAGCAATAAATGGAGATTCCATAAAAAATATCTATGTCCCCAGTGGGAGTATGGGACCAAAAATAACATCCATTTCTTATGCTCCGGACAGTTTGTACCTTGCTAGAAAAGGACATGGGCCTCCCTCGCTCTCTTTTCTGCTGTATTATTTAACGAGGAGGGATATAATGTTCATCACCTCTCCATCTGAACTCTGTGTCTGCCAGTGTCACAAATGGTGTCACCAGCAGGAAGCTCACAAATATTGTTTGTAATTAAAAAGCAACATCACTCCCAGGCACATGTGCAGAGCGTACATGGGGAAAATTTCTTCACCATGTGAACACTTACACTATAGCATGAGATTTAAAAAGTTAAATTAAAATGTGCACTGTTCTTGAGAAGGACAGTGGGTGACCTGCAGTGAGTCGGCATGATTTTAAGTTGTAGACACATGGCTTAGAATCCCCGATCTATAATTTACTGTGCATTCATGCTCCTTTCATATATAAATATTCAGCTTGGCAAATCTGATTTCCTTTCCCACCAATCCCTGTGATTCATTTTCTATGACTATATGGTGTGGGCCCCCTGTGGAAAGCCTGGTATTGCCCTCCTGCTGCTCTGTCCACCTGTTTAGAATTTACATCCAAAATTCATCCCAGACATACCATTTCCTCCCCTGGAGAATAGCAAGTTAATATATTTACAAATTCCAGATGAACTAGATAAGTTTTGAGGACTTTGCAACTTTGTATTTTGCAAACTATACTTTGATGGAGTTGGCGATCTCTACTTTTCAAAGTAAAAGCAAAACAGATCCCCTTCCCAAAATAAAGCCCAAATGAAACAACACAAAAAAAGAATTCCTCCTGTGCACGTTTCCTGATTTTTTTCCTTTTTAACCATGGCATTCCAACATACCAGAAGCAGACACAAATGATTATATGCATTTTAAGTTACATTTTCTTAATAAAAACAGACAGAATTTATTTTTCATGGGAATTATGCAATTTTTCTGAAGTGCAGGGCTACCTAGCCTCCTCAGGCAACTCTTCATACATCACAGCTTAGAGCCGAGCTCAGTTTCCTTCTCCTTTCTTACTAGTAAATTATATTAGCATAAATTACTTTGCAGTGAACATTGTATGGACTGACTTAATCAATGTTAGCAGAGTCTTCATGCTTGTAAGTTTATTCATAAGTTTCTCTTCTGTTTCTTAAAGTATTTTGGACTGAGAGTCATGAGCAGGGGGCGAGGTGGTGAAAAGCTTCCTTAATTTAATATGCTCTTGCTAGAAAACTCCAACTTCTGGAGAGAATTCTGAGCAACAGATGTCTGCCTTCCAAAATGAAAAACATACTTCTGTTTGTTAAATGTCAAAACAATAATAATAAAATTATAGCACACATACGTAAAGGTTTGAGTGGGTGTTCTAAAACCATATAGCTGAGCCTTATTGTAGACAGCTGAAAAATCCATACGGAAACTCCCATATTGTCTTACCTGTACATACATGCAGTCCAGGGAGAAGGAAAGAAAAAGAAGCTGAGGAAGAGTTGGACAGGCAGAGATTACACTATTTATGGAATAGGAATATAGTTGTTGGCTTAGATAATGGTGGGTTGTGATGCACGCGTGCCTATTTTTTTAAATATTCCACCAGGGTTTCTTTCTGTTACTCTATTTTTGACTTACCTGGATTCATTTAGTCACAGTTTCCTATCTCTCCATCAGTGCCTATTTTGGTTTCTGTTACCTGTAGATCAGTTTGTTTTCTTACAAATGCCTGCACTTACGGAATGTGGTCAGGAACTGATAGGGTCCAGAATAAACTACGTTGATTATTTCTTCCTGTTCTGTACCCAAGTTGCAGGAAGGATATCCCACCTTTTTTCCTCTTCAAAAATAGTGTTTTGAACTGTTATATAAGAGAGAACAGATAAAAAGAAGGTTAGCTAGAGTGTCAATATTTCCTATACAGACTGGTAAACCGTTTTAATGTAATTAAGTGTTAAGATTAATTTGTTAATCCTTATATTTCCCCTTGTCCATTCAAGAAATGTATCTCTAATTAAATTTCCCTTTGGCCACACTAATGAAAAGAATATCATTTAGAACTCTAGCTACAGTCAGCATGTATGGGAAGTGGTGATAAGGCTGGATAATTTCAGGATTAATAATTGGCTTCCTACTGAGGCTGAAGGCTATGTACTGTATAGACACTCACTGAATTACTTGAAATCACATCTATAGACTCTTTGCTTTCTGCTGTTTGCTTTGTGCTACTTCTGCTAATAATTCCCATTTCCCTTTTTTGTGTTCTTCTGATTTTTGCAGGCAGGGTAACAATCATTCTATGGCTACCCAATTGTGTCCAGGTCATTTTCTTATTATTGGTTTTACCTAACCCACTAAGCAAGAAGTGCAGCTGAAAGTGCAACAATAGTTCTGTGATTAAGAATACTGACTTACTATGTCTAACTTAGTTTCCTTATTTACACTACAGACTACAGAGTAACTGTAAATGTGGCAGGTGGATCAGGATCACTCTCAAATCTTGCAGGGCTGTGAAATAATCATATGATGATATACAGAGCTTGCTATAATACTGCTATATGAGTAGTATAATTTCATATCTTTTCCTTGATAGAACAGAGGCAATGGGAGGTATAGGGGGAGTCATAGGGAACATAAGCCTTGATCTGGCATCCTAGCAAGCTTGCCATCACTTCTTCCCTCCACCGTCTTAAATACAGAAACAAAACCTTTTGTGGCCCTGGTACAAACTCTTTGTTAACAAACAAACAAAAAAAACAAACAAAAAACCTGATCTAGTCATCAGCCAGATCATTTGAAGCAATATTAGAGTATATTGGAAACAATCCAGAAGCAGGACAATGGAGAGAATGCCCTTTTGAATTGCTTTTATTTGTTACGGCTTAGGCATGATTTCTTCAAATACTGGAGCCAATAAAAAATAAATATGGGGCTGTTTCTATATGATGACGCTGTCTTGCACTAGAGAATCAGGGAACTTGCCGCTCATTCCATCTTTTGCTCTGTGAGCCTGCAAAGAAATAAGGCATCCATGGAATTGTTCACTTCTGCCTGGATTGACTTCAGTTCTGCTTTGGGTGACAGAGGCTTCTACGTTCTGCTTAACACCATTTCTCTCTATCCCAGTATATATAATTCAATTATCTGAAGACAAAAATACGTACCGTGGTTAGGATAGAAGCACATTCTCTAGTGATCCCTAAATGTTATGCTTTTTAAAAATATTCTTCTTCAGAATAAGGCAGAGAGTGATAGTGTCTATGGAAGGAAAACCGACAGTTGAAAGATTGAAAAGTAGACTATATCATAAGAATTAATTACCAGCTTTATCCACCTAAGTAAATCCTTCATCTGTTTGGCTGTAACCACTGCCCATTCCCCTTCTTATGGTGATTCAAGCTGTAAAGCTCCTGACCATACAATGCTCTGTGTTAATATCTATAGATTCCTAAAATACTGAATGACTGCCTTGAGGACTTTAGGTATATTATTATTTGTATTTTGGGCGGTTTAATCGTTTAATATTCCTCTGCCATCTTCACATATTAATATTTATTAGCATTATCTAGTTAGAGCTTTATTTCATACTTTGGGGATATATTTCCTAGCATCATTTACATAGTTAGTGCCCATGATTTCCAATGCACTTAGCAAAAGAGAAGATTAATCTCTGTAAGTAAAATGTAAACTAAGTACGGCTAAAAATGAGGTGCTGGTATTCAAGGACAAGTGAAGTGCATATTGTTCTTTTAAATCATAGATTAACAAAGCATATTTCTCATGCATTTTACTCTGACTATAAATTTACTTTAAAAAGAAATCCTGTTTGGACCCTTCATTTATGTATAACATAGAAGTTTCTTTTGTATTTATAATCTTTTCTCATAGTTTGCCTTGATGAAAGGAAATAGACTTCAAAGATTATTTGCTACAAATTTCCATAAAGAATGTAATTTATCCTGCACTATATGTCCATTAACTATTTCTGTCTTCAATCTTTCAGCTCTTCAGAAATATTTTCCTTAAATTTTATGCAAAGCTTATAAAAAACATCTTATTGATCCTTTCACTATTCAGCATTTTAAATTAATGTTTTTTGAAAAACTAATAAAAATCTAAGTGATGAAAGAAAGGGAACTGTTTACAATTCAGTGAGACTAAAATACATCAAATTTCAAAAATTTTCATAGAGAAGAGTATAGAAAGAGATAATTTATTTATGTAAAAGCTTAAAGATCATCCACACAGGGGAGGAAAAATGACATTTTGAAATCATCGTTCTTTTTGCAAAAGTAGGAAATGGTTTTAAAAGCACTGAGTTATGAGGGAGGGAAATAAAACAAACACAAGTAGACCTGTAGTCTACTTGGAGTCCACCTATGGTGTTATAGATCCTTAGTCAGATTATATCCAGCTCTACATGTTATCTCTAGGCAAGAATATAAGGTCTGCTCTTTGGGAATCCTTCATCCTCTGGCATGTTGCACACACGTACACACATAGACACACACATGTGTGTGTTGTGGTGAGGGTGGGCTTGGGAGTGGGATTCTTCATTGCTTCTTAACTCATTTCATGGCTAGAACAACTGCCAGTTTAGGAATTGTCAAAGGTGCTGGGGTCAGTTATAGAAGCAATGTCCAGCATGGCATTAGGTAATGCAAATATACACAGCCATTTCTTTCTTGGGTGTGCCATACACTGACAACTGATACACACAAACTAAACACACACACCCTTTAAATGAACAAGCACAACCAAACTTCAACAAACACATAACAAACATAAGCACAAGCTAGTCATAATGGGTCAACATATCCCTGAGTTTAGTTGATTAGAATTTGCCTTATGGTTACAGTGACATTAAAGTTATGATGTCTGGTATTGTACAGTCCCATTTGCTTGGATGGAGAAAAACTGTGTTTCACTAGCTATGGAGTCTTACCAACAGTTTCAATTATTATGGCTAGAATAGTACAAATCTACCATCATCGATGGGACATAAAATATTCTAAGTGAAGGGCTATGTGTGATTCAATGCATGTAAATATCCCTGCTTTAAAATGTAATAAGCTAAACAGGGAAAAGGGCTAATGGAGCAATAGAAGCCAGAAAAGAGTTTTATGAGCTGTTTTCCCAGAATAAATAAATCAAATATAAATGGAAAGGACAGGAAAAGCAGATTTTAGCTGGATCTTCAAGGAAGAAATTTGAAGGAAATATCCAGTGAAATGATTCAGAATAATATTGTTATGTCTGTAGAAGAATTAAATTGTGGGAGGTGGTCAATGTGACTAGGTACAATTGAAGATAGTGCAAATGAATAGTTAATTAGGGAAGACTCTAATTCCACCCTAAAAAGAGAGGTTTACTTTGATTTTGGAGTTGATTGGGACAAATGCAGACATCTCAAGAAGTAATATCAAAACAAATCTAAGATAGGTTAATCTTACTTTTCTGGATAGTATATAATAAGGGAGAGATATTTTAAAAAGACCTACAGAATAGTAAAATTAATTTTAATTTATCCTAATTACTTTATATTCATGATTTTTAGTGATGGAAGAGATTCTTGAAGAATGCAGAATTTAAGGACGCTAGTATAGGAGCCCAAGAGATATTGTCTGTATAGAACTGTTAGAAAACTCACATTTCTTACAGAGGTTGGCAAATAGCTTCTAAAACAGAAGACTTTACTACTTTAACATCGATGATGAAGTTTATCTTAGTGAAGTTGGTAGGCATTTTATTTTTCCATTGATAACAATTATGGTTTTATATATCCACAGCATCTCAAAGAAATAGATCCTGAATTAGTGGCCACATTCTGGTAATTGACCCGAGGCTGTGGCAAACGGGAATGTGGGTGTGCATGTGCAGGTTCATGTACATGTGTATGTGGTTTTCTGTATTCCCCCGTACCCTATCTAAAAGTGGCTCTTTGATTCAGGTAATTGCTAGCTGAAAGTCTTTCCACAGACATTCCTTACAAAGACACAGAGAGACCCCTCAATCTGGTATACATGGACCATGTACACTGCCTTATATTTTCTAGTGCCTAGTTTCTTGTTTCCTGCTATATAACTTTCTTACTTACCCACGTGTCAAATCCACCATATTTACTCCAGAAACAGTTTTTCATCTTTACCTCTATCTCCTGTCCAGCCCCTACCAACTCTTACTCCTTCTAGCCTAGTTTGTAGTATATTCCCCATTATGTGCTTTCTTTGCTACTTAGCACATGTACTGTAATTAAGATTTAGGCTTCTAGCTTTACACTAGATTAAAATGTCCTTGTATTCGTTAGGTTGCCTTTAATTGGAATTAACAGGAAATAATACAAGTTGGATAAGAAAAAAAGGGGATTCTACTATAAATATTTAGCAATTCTTAATGGAACCCAGGGGCTGGATTGCAGCAAGCCATCAGGAAAAAAAAAAAAAGAAACAAACTTGAAAAAGAATCTAAGAACCCAACAGAGGCCATGGGAGTTTTCTCTATTATCTTTGTTTCTTTCTCTTCATCTATTTCCATATTGTCTCTCTTTGTAGACTAGTGTCCATGACTCTGTTCATTTGGCAAAACAGTCTTTGGTCACCCTGGAGCCCAAGAGCTTACCCATGATAGTAGCAGCCACATGCAGACTAGTTTTCTGCCCGTGAACAGACCCCCCAAATTTGATGAAGAGAGAATTTGATTATTCCAGCTTGGATTTCGAGCTCACCATTGCTCCAATCAGCCAAAGTTAGAGCAGTGCCAGAATAGGAATGAGACTGCTGAGTGACCACTCTTATGGATAGAGGTTGGGCAGAAGCTTTTTATTAAAGTCTGGAGATAATCTTTCATCTTGGAACTGTTTCTGGCACAGTTTTGGCATGTATCTTTCAAAAACGTTTCAGAAAGAATGAATCAAGAGGTGCAAGAAAATCAACTCTCTATTTCATTGACTATTATTTACAATTTTGCATTAGAGTTTCTTAGGCTTTTTTTTCCTTTCTGTCACCAGAAAGGTCAATTCATTTGCTGGAGCAATGAATACATTTTGCTGAGGTTGCATTGTTTAAAAATTACTTCAGAGCCACATTTAAAATTAATATTTTTTCAGTTGAGGAAAACACAGTGTTGTTGCCAGGTATCCATTTCAGGATTGGGATAAATGCTTTATAATCTCCTTCTAACTAGATGGTGGACTGGACCAAATTCTCCTCTCAGATGTGCCATCCCTTTTCCATTATGTTATTCAGATATGATTATGTGGAAGTCATATTACAATGTGTTTCCTACCTGGAGGCTCCAAGTGTACCTGTGAGGTATGCGGCTCCATTTGAATGGTTTAGATGTTTTTATTAATTAATTTATTTTCAGTTTGCTTCTCTTTTCCCCCATAACAAACAACATTGTTGCCAAAGACATTGATCCATTAATATTACAACATTTCCTTAGAAAATTATCTTCTAATTTAGAAATGTTTACATGCCTACTAAGCAGTCTTGCAACTGATGTGTGTATGTGCCAAATTCACAGATTGAGAATGTAATAGCTAGATCTAATAGTATGAGTGTTTCTAAGAAATATGTTGAGATGCTAAGAACCTGGCAAGTAAAGATTAAGAATCAGGAGAAACAATTATTTCCAAGAGTCACAATATAAGAATAATATATTAACTTTGGGCACTAATCCAGCTGATTAGGTTGTGATTTCTTTTGAATAGGTAGTTATTCCAGTTCTAAGTTGTACAAGATTTGCAGGAATAATTTATGTGTATTTGATGTGATTCCTGTTGCTAAAAATAACAACTCCAGAATTGCTAAGCTTTATTTAATAATTCCAGCAAACATACATATTCCTGATGTTAAAGGGCAGAATATAACTTTTCTACTAATATTTTATCTGAAGTTCTAAAGTAAAACATAAGAATATATATTTAAAGGTCACATTAGCCTGTGCTCCCTTGGCTTCCATGCTATTGAATCATGTAGGAAATTAGGGCAGAGTTGATTTCCTGTAGCCTACGAAGAGTCAAAAAACACAGCCTGTACAGACAGTGTCAGTTCATTATTTACAGAATATTTACAGAACATGCCACTTACTTAGATGGAGTAATCAACTAAGGAACCACACCCAGGTCACAGAATTCAGTGTAGAGAAAGATACTCAAGGACAATAGCAAGCCATCTATTGTTTGACAGAAGCATTTTTAAAGTCCTAAGAGTAAGGCCCATAATCAGCAAGGACAGTGGAAAATATGCCTCAGTATTAATATCTCATTCACTAGGGAGTTAGGGTTCTTAAGTCTCACTTACAAAGAAACAGTCAGGTTTCCCCTGTATGTATGTCTACATAAAAAATTAAGATAATTTTAAACTTAGGTATTTTGCAACCCCAAACTTTGATTGAACATTCTGAGAAAAATCAGATATCAGGCTATGTGGAGTTTGTTTATTTCCAAATTTCTAAAGTATTCTGAATTTTTAGATATCCAGGTGCTTCTTGGCACAGTTATTGATTCTATAGACACGCTATAATGAGACAGAGCAACAATTTTATAAACTATATATTGATTAATGGAAATGTATTCTCATCTGCTCCACCTTTTGCCATGAACCCACTTGTATTGTCTATACTGCAGAGTACATGATGAGAAATCAGACAGAGAAAACAGTAAGTACTAAAGCTTTATGGTGGGTGTCGGCAAGATCAAAGAGTTAGAAACAAATGCACTAAAGGTCTTGAAGGCCATAGTGAGGCATTGGTACTTTATATGCAATAGGAAGTCATTGACGGTATTTAAAGTGGGGAGTAATATAATCGGACTGTGGCTTGAAATGATCTTTGGGTACTGAGTTAAGACTAGAAGTTTGCAGAATGCAAAAGTGGTAGCAGAGCAGTTAGCAGGTGATTGCATAGTGCAATTGAGAAAGGTTGGTGGTTTGGACTAGAGTGATAGCAATTGGGATTGGGAGAAGCAAACAGTTCCAAGATATATTTTGGTGGTAGAGTAAATGAATTTGATGTTGCAATGAAAACAAGACCATGAGATAAGTGGCAACTGCTGTTTCTCTTTATATAACGGATAATTGATATTGTCATACATTTCCTAAAAACCCTTTATTGGCTGATTACACTAAAGGAAAAATCCAAAATCCTTATCAGATCCCACAAGGTCTCTCAAACCCACCAAGTTGGTTGAGCCTATCTTCTGGCAATATCTTCTCATTCTTTCTATTTTAGCTGCTCTAACTTTTTCACAATTGCTTGAGCTCATTATTCTCTTTCCTCCTTAAGCATTTTTGCACACGATCTACCACTGCTTGGAACATTCTTCTCTTTTCTTCAACTAAGTAACTCATTCTTCTACACATCCTATTCTCACCACCTTAAAAAGTCACTATTGTTAATACTTCCCTAAGATTGTCATGTTCAGATTATACCTTGCATTTCTCCATAGACCTCATCATACATGACTTCTCCAGCAATCAATGCTATGTATGTGTCTGCAATTTTTGCATCACTAGTTCCTGACCTAATACCTAAAAGTTAGAGAGAATTCAATACATATTTTGACTGAATGATGGCCTGCCTATATCCTCCTTTTGTTGACTCACAATATACACTGTTCTATTAAACACTCTAGCCTTTATAAACATACACACACATAAGTAAATAAATATAGTGCATATATATGTATATATACACCTGCACACATACATACACACACATATATTACTACCTTTGTTTAAAACGGCATCTCTTGATATTTTGTGTTCGTGGAGTGCTTTCTTTCAGATCATCTATTATATTCTAATAGGGAAGTAGAACATACTTGGAGAAATGTTATGTTAGATTGTGTTTTGTGGAAAATATTATTTTCTATGTAGTTTTAGCCACTTAATATTAAGGAATGTTAATTTAATTTCCTATGACCTAGGAGAAGTTGACATTCTTACACCAAGTTTTCATTTTTGGTAAAATGAAGAATATATCAATGATTCTTTCGTTGAACTGTGAGCATAAATGTGCTCACACATATAAGGACTTAGAATGGTGCCCTGCACATAGGAAGTACTCATTAGATATGAAGCATTTTTATAAGTAATTTGCCACAGTATAATTGTATCTTTGAAGGGATGAGATCTTAAATTATAAATAAACCTATAAGCTAGTTTGCCTTGAAATGTGCTTTCTAAAAGTTTAGCAGTGAAATGTAAAAAACCTTGAAAATTGTTTAAATTCTAATCCCCTTATTTTTCTTCTAAAAAATGTAAATCAGATCATCTTTGGTGTGCTTTACTTCCTGTAGAACATAAGACAAATAAATAAAAATGTGCCAAATACATATTTGATTATCTAGATATGGATATATGAATCATGAAATTAAAACCATACTTGATATAGGGAAATATTAGAAAATTTATCTATTCAAAAAAGAACCTGCTATTACAGATTTTAATAACATAAGATTGCTGAGGTTCTCATAAAATGAACTTGGAAGTTTGACTTATTCATTTACTCTGGTAGTACTTTGCTTGGTTTAATTAAACATTACAATTGCCATTTATATTCTAAGTCTGCAATGCTTCATAAATTAATAACATTAATGATGGCAAGAGAAAAGTAATAATGAAAACATATTCACATTTATTAAATGCCTATATTGTGTTGGGTAAAATACAGTCTCTATTCTGTTTTGAATACAGTATGTACTTGTAAATTTCCTGAGTTTGGTTTTCATTTTTCTAAAACTTTCTTTCTTGTAGTTTTATATGTTTCTTTTCACCTATTTTATCATTTATTCATCCTTCCAAGTCCTTTTAAATATCACATCTTTGCAATTCCAATGGAATATAGTTAAGGAAGTGGGGATCTATTTCTCTTCAGAAAAAAAATATAGTTTAAAAACCTGACCCCTCCAACTATCTCTGCAAAGCAAATTAACATATTCTCAGGATAATGTAATATACATTGGAGACCATTCTTTTCCTGTTTATTTCGAACCGTTCTTCCTAGAAAATGAAACATACCCCCAATGTAGCCATCTTTAATCTATCACAATAACCCATCACAACTGAAAGGGCATTCAATCGCTCTCCAACAGAAGACAACCCACGTATTACAATGAATCCTTTCAAAAGCAAGCAATTTTCATGCTTCTTTCTCAGAAAGTGAATGCTTTGCTAAGAGAAAACTTTGCATGGAATACTCTGATTCAGTTGATCCATAGAAGAGGATGCTAGCAGTGATTTGACGTGTAAAAGATACAAATCCAAATCCAAAATAACCTAAGTGACTCAAAGAGACTGGTCCAGTGAGGGCAAATTTCTGCCTCTTTCAATTAATTAATCCAACGCCAGGCATATGAAGACTTCTTTAACACAGAAGGAGCTTAAATTTTTTTTTTTAAAGATTTATTTATTTTATTACATATCTCCCCTTCCCCCGCTGCGGCGACGCGCTGAGAGTGGTAACTGCGCAGGCGCGGCTTTCCCCGCTTGTGGGCGGTCTCTGCATCCGTTCACGGCCGGCACTTGCTTCAGTTCGCGGGTGGCTGGCTGCGCTCCATCTGCGGGCGACCTGCCCTGCCCGTGGCGGCTCTTGCCCTGTCCGTGGCAGCTTCTTGCCCTGCCCACAGTGGCTCCGGCCCGCCATGGCGGCTTGCCATTCTCAAGGCGGTCTGCCCGCTAGGAGAGGTCCCCGGGAATCGAACCTGGGGCCTCCCATGTGGTATGCCAGCGCCCTATCCACTGGGCTATCGAGCCAGCCCCCCAATTTTTTCTTATTTCTGGCAAATCAGACACGTAGCAATGATAATATTTGCCTTCAGTCTTGAAGGGAAAGCCCTAGTTTTTACTCTGTGCGTTGCCTTTTTTGCATGGTTGCTTCACGATGTGCCCCTTGAGTAATT
>PVKH010028555.1:0-12818 GCA_004027955.1 Chaetophractus vellerosus
AACCGAGTTCCTTGAAGTGAATGTGGGTTCTCACCTTTATAGGAATCATTAGCTCCTATCAGTAGATTGGGAAATGCCCATTTTCACAGGCACAGAGAGAAGGCCTGTGATAAACAAGTTATAGGGTGTCTCACATGTGTTAGCCAACACCTACCTGTTCTTTGGATATTCAAATAAGGATTGTGAACTCTCAGTTTGTACCTCCTTACTCCTTCTATTGGTGGTGTGGTATTATTTGTGAAAGAAAGGAGGATGAAAGATAAGATGAAAAGCTAAGTAGCCAAGATGGCCTATTAACTAATTCTCATAAATGAAAAAGGTGCTAACATTACCTGAAGGGCCATAAACTGTATTAGCCAATGGGCAGACACTAATTCATATACTAGCTACAACAACTGTGTAAGGTAGATATTATTTTCATTCTCCAGATAGAGAGTAGAGGTGCAGCAAAGTTAAACAACTTGTTCTAAGACTATCCAGTTAATAAGTGGCGGAGCCAGGTTCATCTGATTCTAATACAGAAGGAAAATTTGCCAAATAAGGCTAATTCATTAAAAATTAGATTTAATGAATTCAGTTGGGGAACTGAAAACAACAACAGCAAAAACAAACAAAGCAGCACTCAAAGGAGTTGTATGCTACTTACAGAAAGAATTCCAGAACAAAAGAGAAAAAGTTAATGTAAGAAAAAAGGCAAATTGGCTAAAACCAGAAGCTGCATCAACATAACAGAATGCTACAAAACAAGGAAACTAACCCAGGACATTACAGGAGAAGTGAAGGAAATACAATTCACCTGTAGAAAAGAAAGCCCAAAATAGAAGACAATTTGTAGCAGACATTAGTTGGAATAGGGAAAGCATTATTTAATTCTATCAGGCAGAGAGGAACCAAGGTAAACAGTGCTTCACTGACAGAGAGAAACATCTTATAAAAGGGGAATTTTAAGGGGTTACGGTTAGTTGTTGACTATTATAATGGTCAATCTATTAAGTTTCACAGCCTTTGTACCACCCACTCATGTTGGCAGATTGGGAGACCTCGAATAGGGAAAGAAATGACTCAAAGTTATTTAATAAAGCTGGTTTCATTCAAATTGCTGGGCCTAAAAATATTCATTCCAAAAAAAGATGGCTTAGTGAATTTTACCATCAGCAGTTAAAAACAAAAACCCAGAAATTCTTTGCAAGGTGGTGATAGGAAATGCAGACGTCATCTAGAAAGAATCAAGACCAACCACTAAAAAGACCCAGAAGGAAATTATCAATTAGACAGACCAATTTAAATACTAGAAAGAAATCAGTGCCAAATATTAGCCAACATGTAAATACTGCAAGCATCCAGAGATGCGAAGCCATAGCTAAACTGCTCTGAGAATTCATGCATATAAAACTTTGTTTCTTGAGCTGAGGAAGTATATTTTTATGACAAACATGGAGAAGTATTAAGGTTTTTTTCCAGGATAGTATTTGTTGATCTGCAGCTTGAACCATTTTGCATAAAAATGTGTTGGATATTTCAAAATCAATGCAAGAGATGAGATACCAGTGCTGCTTTAAAAGAGCTGCCCCTAGGACGAAGTCTTTACCACAGGGGTCGGGGTAGTGATTAGAATACTATGTTTGGACTTCAATGTGGGTTTTCTTTCAACATTTGGAAATGACTTCCAAAAATACGGTCTAACACACACTGACATTTGTGGAGAGTACAGTTAGATCAAAGGCTTCTTCAAATATAGGTTTCATTTAGTCCCAAGTACTAGCATGTTAAAGCATCTCTGTACAATGAAATATTTCTGAGGCCCAGCTTAATAGTCCCCTTACTCCTAGTGGCATGTGATTCAACTAAGAAATATGGACAATGCACAGGAATAAGATTTAACTGCTGGCTGGGAAAGAGTTTATCCAATGAGTACAGTTTGCCAGGTGGTCATTTTGAATCTAGCTCCAACAAAGGTGGCACAAAATCAGAACATCCCCTCAAATTAAGTAGGAATTCAAAGTAGTGGGAATCTGAGACAGCCAGTTTTACTTATCTAGTTACTAGTTATTCAGCCCAGAGTATCAGGTTTGCAGGGAAGTATCACAGCACAGTAACTAAATGGCATGGGATCTGGAAGATTATGAATCCTATCTCTGTGTGTGACATTTTGGCAACTTAACTGCTCTAAACCTCAGTAACTCCCTGGAAAAAAGGAATAGTAGGTTCAATCTCATAGGCTATTTTGAGGACTAAAGGAGATAATTCATGTAGAGGGTTTGGTAAAGTATGTGCTCAATAATGGTTAGCTCTTATTAGCAAATTCTTTATCAACAGGCTCAAGCAATGAAAGGGTAAGAAATCAAAGATGTAATACCTCCAGGAAAGAAAAAATGGTACTAATTGGACCCCAGGAGTCTTCTTTGGAAGGAAAGAGGAAGGATGCTGAAATGATCTAGTCTACTGGGTAAGAGTAACAGAGCCTAAATCCAATTTCCGCAGGGACCCAAACCAGGGAAAATGAAGAGAGTGATCATAGCTAGTGTTTCCTATGGCATACCATTTGCTTGACCTGCACCTGTTGACTGGCCCTGATAATCTTCCTCACCCACCACCTTCCCATCCAATGGGAGATAACAGCTTGGATGTGCAGGATTAGGGAGCAGCCTGTGGCTATGAAAGGAGTAGAGAGCAAAGCTAACTGGCCAAATGGGAATTGAAACTGTGACGCTGGCCTCATTAAAAACAGGCAGCAATATCTTTGAATAGATGTTTTCACAGACAGCCAAACCATCTGCAGAGAAAACAAAACACGGCATGCACACACACACAAATAAAAATACAACGCCCCCAAACAAACACACAAACAAGATTCATGACTAAAATAAAAATTGCTTCACAGGTATTTTTACATATTAGCTTCTATTTTTTTTTTCTGGCACTAGTGTCAATTGCCTTCTATGAAGTCAATTCTATTGACAGGGTTGAAATGCTTCTGAAGTGGAGAACTATATGCTATTGCTTTCAATTGTAGAGACCTCATAGCCAAATGGTCAACCTGCATTGATAAGACTTCTATATCACTCAAATATAAGTAATGTGCTGCCTTCTAAAATGTGAAAACTGAAAACTTAGTAACTCTTCAGAAACAAGCTCAGCTGTAGACAACAGTATTAGTCAGCTCAGATCCGAAGCCCTGATCACCCCATTTGCTTTTACAATATGGTTTGAAATAAGCCCTCTTGGTAAACTAGCACACCCCAACTAGATTCATGTCAGCAATAATATCTCCTAATAATGATTAATGTGAATATTTACAATCATACTTATTTGGTGCTACTCACTGTTTTAAATACCATATATATTGCCTAAATTAATTCTTGCCACAACCCAATGGGGAAGGTGCTATTATTATTCCCATTTTATAAACATAAAACCTAAGGCCAAGAGAAATTCAGTAACTTGCCCAAAGTCATCTGGTGAGTGGAAGTGAGTCAGGATTTAGACCCAGACAATCTAACCCAGAAGCCCTGCTCTTAGATCACTCCACACCATGTCCAAGGGGAGCTCTGGGGAGGGGTGACAGATGGCATTAAGACCGAGGGCCATATAGTTTGCTGACGTGAAATCCTCTTCACCCCATCTCCAGGCTTCTCTCTCATTTTCCCTCATTTACTCTCAAAGCACTGCTTTATGAGGATGAGTAACACAAATCACTATTTTGTACAATCAGATTTTTTTAAAAAACAGAGTTGTCAGGAATCTTGGAGATTAACCCAATGTCTTTATTTTTGCAGATGAAGATACTGAAGGATCAAGTTCATGGGCACTAAAAAATTACTGGGATCATAAAACTGATGACAGGGTAACAATGGAGCAGCACCCATCCCTTTCTAATTCGTATAGGTTTCCCTGTGAACTACTCCTGAGGTGCCAGGTGGTTTCTTATAACTCAGTTTTTATCCCTGGCCATACAGCTACTTCTTTAAACAAACAAACACCTGGGATTTTTTCTCCTGCAAATCTGGGATCTTCACTCCCATTTGGGTAGTCCTTTCTGAGCATGTATCAGTATTCACGCCCAATTACAAGTTAACCACTGAATTACAGGAGACACCCAAGCTATTTTGCTCCCTAGGGTTATTATTATTATTTTCTTTATTTTTAAAGAAGCTTTTGATTACATAAATGTTACATAAAAATATAGTGGATTCCTATATACCTCACCACTTCCCTCTCCCATACTTTCTACCATTAACAACATCTTTCATTAGCATGGTACATTTGTTACAACCGATTAACACATATTGAAGCACTGCTACTAAGCATGGTCTATAGTTTACACTTTGCACTGCACAATTTTATAGGTTTTGACAAAATGTATAATGGCCTATATCCATCATTGTAATATAATGTAGAACAATTCCAATGTCCCCAAAATGCCCCTTGTTACACCCATTCTTCCCTCTCCCTCCCCTCAGAACCTCCAGTGATGACTGTCTTTATATCAATGTTATAAGTTCTTGCATTACTAGAAAAAATATGTCTGCTTTGGTCCATAGTTGCATTCCCCCCTTATGTTTGTTGCTCAATCTTGAGGATTTGGGGATGGTGATGCCCACTCTGCTTCCAATTGAGAGGGGGCTTAGATTCCATGGAGCAGATGGATGGAACTATAATTGCTTGCAGTTGTTGATACTCTTTTTGGGGGAGGAAATGGGTGCTGTCCATCATCATCCTTTTATTAGTGGTCCTGGGTGAGTCTGATGAGCTGCAGAGTAGGTGTTGGCTGCAACTCTGCTGAGGGTCAAGGCTCAACTGGCATAGGAACAGCAGGAAGATTTAAGTCTCTGGGACATATATTTAATGGGTATAGTGCTAATTATAGGTTCAAATAAATGGGGCAGAAGAACCAAGTGTAGGGAAATTATAAATGAGTTTAACTCTGATACATTGGGGAGACAGATTATCATATATTCCAAGGTCAGGTCCACTGATAGGGTGCTGATTTCCTGGGGTTGTTTGCCCTGCCTATAGGCTCTAGATGTCTCTAGAGCCCTGAGGAGCACCATTGCTTGAAGGCACTATTTACTGTGGCAGTCAGTGAGATCCTTCTGAGATACGCATAAGTGTTAGTCTCTGGAATGACCTCCTGACTCACTTTGAAATCTCTTAACCATAGAAACTCATTTGTATTTAATATTTCCCGCTTTTGGTTTAAGTCTTTTCCCGAATGCATTGCTAGTTGGCACTTGGTACTAATCCCTTGGTGCCAGGGAGGCTCATCGCCAGGAGTTATGTCCCAATGATAGTGGGGGTGGGGGTGGGGGGGAAGTAGTGAATTTATATTCCAGGGTTTGGCTTAAAGAGAGGGCTCCCTAGGATTATAATCACTAAATGCCCTTGTGCTTAGAGAGGAATTCCAAATCATTTTGAATCTCTAAGGGTAAACCTAGTTCCTAGCATCGTATATTTCATCTGAATGTGATCAGAGGTTATTGATTACTATATTTTCACCTTTCTTTTGTTTGTTTGGAAGTAGGGTACTTCCATTAGTTCCTAAATTTTGTTTAGTGAAAGAAAAGATTTAGAACTTGTTATCATTGTGGTAGGCTTAATGGCCCCCAAAGATTTCTAGATCCTAACCCCAGGAACCTGTGAATGTTACCTTATATGGCAAAGGGATGTGGCAGATATGATTAAGTTAAGGATCTTGGGATGCTGAGATTTTTCTTGATTATCCAGGTGGGCCCAATGTAATTACAAGGGCTCTTAAAAGAGGGAGGCAATAGAGTTAGAGTTAGAGAGAAAAAGGTGATGATGGAGCCAAAGGATGGAATGATGGGCTTTGAGAATGGAGGAAGGGGCCACGAGTCAAAGAATGCAGGCTGCCTCTATAAGCTAGAAAAGGCAAGAAAACTGATTCTTCCCTGAAGCCTCCACAAGGAATACAGTCCTGTAAACACCTTGATTTTAGACTTCTGACCTCCAGAACTGTCATATAATAAGGTCATGTTGTTTTAAGCCACTATATTTGTGGTAATTTGTTACAGCAGCAATAGGAACTAAATAGTCATCCTAGTTCAGATCCTCATGCCTGCTCTAAATTAGTATCCTTGACTTCAGGCTTTTCTCCTTGTAATTTATCCCACCAGGTTCAATGACTCAATGATTCATTCATACATTCATTTAATTCATTTAACCAATATTTCTTGAGCACCTGCTACAAGCCAGGCACTATGATGATGACGCAGGGAAGTTTGTAATGAGTGCTCCTTAAAAATTCTTTCATCAGAATTGGCACTTGAAATGACCAGTTTCAGTTATCTGGAAAACACACTTGATCTTGTTCAGTGATGAGGCTGGATCAATAATTAGTGAAGGATTTTTTTCATTCACAGATTTACAGAGTTTCCCAACAATATAAAGTCCAATCATTTAAACTTCCTGTAAGAAAGCACAAGCAAGACTCTCCAAAGTCTAGTGGCAAATGGATTTCGACTCCCTTGCCAATTACAGTTGATGGGTCAAGGTTGCCTGGAGTGCTGTATTGAAAACAATTTTGAGTCCATATCTGGCTGGGCCCAGTGCGAAAGACTGCTGAGACTGACTAGTGGCATCTTTCATAGGCATAGGAGGAGGGTACAGCAGCTTTAAAACATTTAATATTTAACATTCCAATCTTAGAGTGCCATGGTTGTGAAAAAAAGATTGCAGGTGGCCACAAGTTCTAACTGCCCATGCAGAGCCTCAATCACTTTTTCCTGGCTGGAGATCTGAAGCTTGATCTGCAATTATGAAAAGTGGGCCCTTTCAGAATTGTTTGTGCAAGATCTCAGATTGTCAGCTTCAATGCTGTGAAACAGATTTGTGTTTCTCTCTGAAACCAGGGAATGGGTCAGTTTCATAAAGAGAGCTTCCATTTAAGTCAAATTGCTATGTAAGATACCACAATGAACAGACTACAAAGGCTTTGTGGTTGCCAAGACTACAACCAATATAAAAAAATGAAAACAGAAAGACTAAAACCTTATACCTGGGAAGTCTTGATTGCTATGGTGGTTAATACTGTTAGATTTATACTGGTCTGATTTTATCCTCTGTTTGCACTCCCACACCTATACTAATTAATTTTTTGTCCTCAGAACATTAGGATTATCTTCTTTTTTTCCGGGTCAATTTAAAATTCTTTATTGTAGTGTCTCACTTTCTATCCAAGTCTCTCTCTCTTTTTTCCTTTTGATTCACTTATTATTATTTGATTCTACATACCCTCTCTGAAATCCTTTTCCTACACTCCTCCAGAAGTATTGGTTTTCTTTCAGTCTCCTTTCTGGATTCCTACTTTCCATATTTGGAAAATCCCCATTTTTTATTCCCACCTTCAGAGCCCACAGACCATACTCAACATAACTCCTCCATAACTCTGTTTTCATCTCTGCATTCTCTTGCCAGCTCCTTTGCCTCTTCTGAAATCTGATATTGCAGCTGTGGTCTCACTGCACCTCCCACCCTCTTCTCCTCCCATGCCTTTGCAACTAACTGCCCTAATGGAAATGCCCCATTCCTCTTTGGCTGTCTGCTCCCCATCCCAACTTCTCTGTGTCCACATCCACTCCTATCTCCTACCTGCTGGAGAAACCAAATCCCTTCCCGAGTACCCTTAATCCATCCTTCCCATCTCCTCAGGGACCTCACCCACACCAATAGGTGGGAGGCTCTTTGTTTCCCAGGGGAACTCTTCCTGTGGCCCTACTGAAACCCACTATTTCCCACCTTTGTATTTTCACACTTTGTTGACTGCTAGCTTTTGGTCTCCTCTTTTTGCCATGGCTGAATAACTAACTGCCCACCTCTGGCTCCTAAGAGCTTCCATTCTCAACTCCACACTATAGTTTCAACTCAATCTCAGAAGAACTTTTAAGAGACTATGTATTATCTAAACCAGCGATCAGGAGGACGAAAGAAAAGCAAGTTTGTATTTAAAACGTGACAAACTTAATGCTATTATCAAAGAGTTACTGAGTTACTCTTTTAGTCAAAACTCAGCCAGGCATTCTAGTTCCTTCATCATCATCATTTTCTTTTAAAATCTTAATTCTACTACAATACTACTTGTTGTATTACATTATACCTTCCACTCTCTAATTTTTACCACCAGATCTATTGATGGCTTCCTACACAGCTTTTGTACAGTGGCAGTTCTTTGACTTTGCTAAGGCTCTTGCTTCCTCTTTCCCCCAAAACCCATGTGCCTAAACCCTGCTCTTTTTCAAGGTCCAGCTCAAATACTATCCATTCCACTAAGCCACCAGAGGTGTTCAACAGCAGAACTATGTCTTCTTATTAGTCCTAAGTCCCTTACAGATTTCTACTTTTAATGAGAAGAATCTGTGTCCTGCTAAACTCTAAGTTCCTGAGGGCACCAACCATAGCATCCCCAAAGATAATTTACACGAGATACTGGATTGGTCCTATTTCCATTATGGAAATTACCCCAGCCTTTGCCCAAACTGCCCTGTGGCCAGTAGATGTCCCAGGTGTTGAAGGACATTCACTTGTATTGATAACTCAAGAAAGTCAAAGAATATTGCTGGAAAAAGGCTTGTGTGCATATTAGTATCCTTTGACCAATATGGTACCTGTACCTCCCACATAAAGGTTCATAAAGTCATGACAGGAAAAGTGGGCCATTTGAAGATGACCAGAACTCATAATAAAAGAATAAAATGATAGCTACCTTGACTATGTCATTCAACTAACCTATGCTCAACTGTGTATCTTTCTGAACACTAGAGGAACAATTGAGTTAGTAGTTAGAATTACATAAGATAAAAGTGCCTGGACAGGGAGTGGATGTAGTTCAGTGGTTGAGCACCTGCTTCCCATGTACAAGGTTCTGGGTTCAATCCCAGGTACCTCCTAAAAAAAAAAAGTGCCTGGACAGAACTTTTTAGGAGTAATGCTTCCATAGTTGAGCAGCTGCCTTTATCTGTTACTTTTACTTTTTGAATTTGAAATAAAGTTATTAAAAAATGATAGCTACCTTTTATGGTTACCATATACTAACAACCCTACGCAGTATGCACTATTATTATCCCTAATATATAGACAGGGAAACTGAGGCTTGGAGAAGTTAACTGGCTATACTAGTTATTCTATTTGTCCCTCCATATTCACTCTTCACCCTATTTACCTTTATGGACTACATTGATGGGCTCCTGCTTTTGGGCTTCCTGTTGGGCTCAACCAATGGGAGACATGAGCAAGAGAATGCTGGAGATGGAAGAGGAGCAAGAGGTCAGAATGCTTATTTCCCTAGTTCCCTCCCAGCCTGACTATGGACTGCCAGTGGCTGCATTTCTCCCCTCAAGGGCATAGCTCCCATCAGGCAGCCTCTCCGACAGACACAGATCTCAGTGGGATCCAGTAACCCTCTGTTCTCTGCACCTCCTTGTGGGTTTCCTGAAACCCTACTTCTCTCCTTGGATATAGGACTCTTCATTAAATTCTCTTCAATCACTTCTTTTCAGTGAGCCATGTGTTTTCTGCTGGGTCCCTGTCTTTCCTAAGATCAAAAAACTAGGAACCGAATCCAGAGCTATGATGGCAAAACTCAAGTGTTTAATGTTGTATTAGTCAGCCAAAGGGGTGCTGATGTAAAATACCAGAAATCTGTTGGCTTTTATAAAGGCTTTTTATTTGGGGTAGAAGCTTACAGTTACCAGGCCATAAAGCATAAGTTACTTCCCTCACCAGTCTATTGCCACGTGTTGGGGCAAGATGGCTGCCAACGTCTGCCAAGAGTTCAGGCTTCTTGGGTTCCTCTCTTCCTGGGGCTTGTCTTTCTCAGGGCTCAGGCTTGCTTCTCTCCACAAGGCCAGCAGTAGACTATGAGGCGAACAGCTTGTCTCTTTTCCTGGGGCCTTCTCTCCTTCCTCATGACCCAGCTCCCTGTGTGCTTACTTCCCCAGGCTCCAGCATTAAAACTCAGCATCAAGACTCCAAACTCTGTCCTTTGCCATGTCTTTTATCTATGAGTCCCCACCCACCAAGGGGCAGGGACTCAATGCCCTACTAATGTGACCCCATCAAAGCCCTAATCATAATTTAATCATGCCCAGAGGAACAGACTAGTTTACAAACATAACCCAATATTTCTTTTTGGAACTCATCAATAATATCAAACTGCTACAAACGTCTATAAGAATACAATTATAGTTAACAACACAGAGCTTATGTTAACTCCCTTACTGCCATTCTGCCTGAGAGCTAGTGTTCCATGCTCTATTTTTAGCACTGATGACAAACCTGAATCTTTGCTATTAGACGAGGTAAGAGAGCTGCGTTGAAGAATACGCTTGAGACTCAAGAAAGCTGGTTCCCTGAAGAGGCACAAATATACTCCAAATGGAACAAATGAAAACCTGGGTCCATGGGAGCCAGGATTTTCAAATATGCTCACAAGCTTCTTTCTCATGAGTACCATTAGGAGAAGAGCCAGAACAAAAGCACAGGTCCCCACCTCTATTGCCATCAAAACCTAAAACTATAGGACAGTATCTTCATTTTTAAGGTGAACAAGCAATTGTGTGGGGACCTTTTAAATGCAAATAGGCTGGCAGCTTGCCAAGCTGCAATTCTTCCAGATGAAAAAGAAATAAAAAAGCAAACAGATGAAAGGTATAGCTCTGAAAGTTTTCCTTTGCCAGAAAGGATCTCTCTGATTGTTCCACCCTCTGGACCATCTCAGTGCTTCTCACTTTATGTATCTTGGTTCCTGCCATAGGGAAGCAGGTGGAGGAAGCTGCTGAGTAATTACTGCTCTACCGTTTCTTCTTAAGGATCACTATTTTTAGTAGAAGTGACTCATTCATAGAAGTAGGTACACTGTTGGGGTGGGGGTGGGGCTTCCTTAGTGACAATTTTACTCTTCTGTCTCTGTATCTATATTTATCCCCATACTTTGTCCCTTCTCTCCATGATCACCGCACGCCACTTCTGACTTACAAGTACTAATGGAAACACATAAATTCCCCCTGAAATAGCTTAAATTGGTCTCCACACAGAAGTCTGGGAAATGTGGAAGTTATTAAAATCTCTATAGCCAGGACTGAGGGCAAAAATGTGGAAGTGAGATGGAGCAGTGGTTCCAGAAAAGCACAGCCAAGAGCTGGAAAGAAAGATTGAGAAATTGTACTTCAAAATGCCTCATGCTTTACAATGGAGAGAGGAAAAGCACTGGATTAGGAATGGAAAGATTTAGGAACCTTGGGGAGAAAAGCACGTCACTCCGAGGAGGATACTTCCTGATTCTGCGCTTCAGTTTCCTTCCTGTAAAGGGAGGCTAGAGCTCCTAGCACAACCAACGTGGCCATGGAGCTCACAAACACTGGGTACTCGACAAAGCATCTCACACAGGTTCTCTCATGTAATCCTCATGACAGTCTTATGAGACAGGTAGTGTTATTAACCCATTTCACAGATAAGGAAGGTGAGGTTAAGAGGCTTTGTAATTTCCTAAAGGTGACAAACTCATAAATGGCAAAGCCAGGCTTGGAACTCAGATCTGTCCAAGCTCAGACATCTAGTAATTCAGCCCCACTGGGGCATGGTGAGTACACCAGAGTGTACCGCTAGCGATCCTCCTGTAAGAGCTAGTTTTTGAACATTTCAGAAGACCGTCTCACTGGCGATTAATTGCCTTACTCTGGCATGAGAAACCCCATCTGTGTGTTTCTGTGCATTTGCTGGAAAAGAAAAACAGTAAAAACCTAGCCATTACAAGCACTCTGGTTTAAATAACCCTTCTTGTAATTCCTCCTCATCCGATACCACAAAGCAAATTATCCATGACATATTATCATATCCATGTATTTTTGTTATTTATTATTCAACTGACTTTCTGCCCTAATGAGCAGTCCTTACCACACGGCCTGTTGTGGAGCATGAATCCCTAAATAACATGGACATTCCCATACAAACTACTAGATAAAGTACCTAGCAAAATATCAAGGCACGACCTTGCTTAATCATCCTTTGGATGAGGAAAAGTTGGCATTTATTGTAAAATCATTATGTCCAGGGATATCTTTCTTCTTCAAAATACTTCAAAGTATTTTTAAAAGAATGAAAGAAATACCATGTTAGAGCAGTTCAACTCAGTATTTTCTGTCAGAGGGTCAATTGGGGACATATCTAATAATTGTCTCAGAGGATATCATCTTGAAAGATTAGCGACATTTCCTAATTCTGTTAATAGCTGTCATCTATGCCTTCACCCGTATCTTCCTTAAACACATTTATATGCATTGAGCTAAGAAGTCACTGGGTTAATAAGAAAGTTCAAATAAAGGGCATAAGAAGAATCATCAATCTTTTCGTTCTTTGCCAAAACTCTAATCACAATCTGGCACCTAATTTTCTCTTAGGCAATCCCTGACTACAAAATCATCAAAAGTGAACTATTAGAGAACTTCTGTTTGTAAAGTCATGTTCCATCACTGCTGCCTTTGATAGACATTCCTGTTTGTCATACAAAGCCTATCAAAATATCTAAGTGTGGATTCCTAAAAATATGTAATTTTATAAAAATACCAGTGAGAGTTTGTCACCCATCCAGATGGTCTATTCTTTTTTTTTTTTTTTTTAAAGATTTATTTATTTTATTACATATCTCCCCTTCCCCCCCGTTGCGGCGACCCGCCGAGACTTGGTCACTGCGCAGGCGCGGCTTTCCCCGCTTGTGGGCGGCTTCTGCTTCTATTCACGGCCGGCTCTTGCTTCAGTTCGCGGGTGGCTGGCTGCGCTCCATTCGCGGGCGACCTGCCCTGCCCGTG
>PVKH010028556.1:0-12817 GCA_004027955.1 Chaetophractus vellerosus
CTCATTTCTGTTTTTATTAAGATGAGTATGAAAACTCTTTCTTCTTGTCTTTTAAATATTTCTCTTTCCTATGCATTTTCTAGACTTTTTGGTTTGTTACCTTTTCTAAGCTTTCCGTGGTCACTTATAAATTATATATGTGTATATATGTATATATGTTCCTCTCAAAAAGTCACATTCTTGATTTTCCCAATTGATTGACAAATTTATAGATGTCAATTTACTGACAAAGACTAAATGGACACAAAACAACTTGCCTAGAAGTGAGTTTATCTGTATATTTCCCTAGGAATGGAGTTGTAACTATAGGTGGTATCCTATAGATATGCAAATACTCATTCCCACACAAAGCCTTTAAACTCTAGAGATAATAGTAGCTCATGGTTCCTGTGTGATTACTACATGTCAGGCACTGTCCTGAGAGCTTTACAAATATTAACTCATTTAGTTCTCACCACAACTCTCTATGGGAGCCGATTATTATCTTCTTTTTGCAAATGAGAAAAAGACATATTAAGTATAATGTCAGAGCTCATATGTTCGTAAGAAGCAGTGCCAGGATTTAAACCTAGGTCATCTGGCTTTAGAATCCATGAGTTTAACGACTGGGCCATCCCACCTCTCAGTGGTCCTGGGCTGCAGAGTTTATAGGTAATATTTAGATAGATAATAATGAGTCTACTGTCAACCATGTTTATAATTTCAGCTATGTGCTTAGACATTATCTGTGGGAGAGAAATCTGTTTCTACATTCTTGGGGTGGGGAAAACTCTCAAGCATAGTCACTTTATTCACAAATGAAGGGGCCAAAAACAAGGAAGAAAGTTAAGGTGGAAATGTTTGTGACGTTGTTGGGGACCAGGCCAGATACTGTGAGTCACGTGCATATGGCATCCTTAGACTCCAGCTTGATGGTTTATAAAGGCCTAGCATCTGCTTCTAGGCTCAACCCCCTAAAGTCTGAGTTATTTTTGCCACCTTTTGGGGGAAGTTCTTATATGATGTAAAAGGGGCCATGGAAGAAAAATATACTTTCCAAATTTTCTTTAAGACTTCTCAGGTGTTCAAAATAAAGGACAGAAAAAGGTGAGTAACTATAAACATTAATACATTTCTTCAACATATCTTAAACAAGAAGTTTCAGAGACACAGGACTGCATTCCCAGTGGTGTCTATATGTCCAGTGAAGATACATTAGTTGATCATAATGAAGATGAATTTGTTCTCAAAAGATGATAATTTTGCGTTGTGATATTTGTATTGTAGAACTAAACATAGGTTTTGCTTTGTTTTCATTTGGGTACATATATTTTACCAAACCACAATATTATCTTTAAAAATATTTTGCATTTTATATGAAATAATAGCATTTATTTGACAGGTGGCATCATCAGAAGATTATTTTAAATAGTGATAGTCTCCTAATGGTTTAAAAACAGGATTGTATTTATGTACTTTTATTTTCCCACCAATCTTTCAGGCACACACCTATTACATTCAGGAAGACAATTCTGTGGGGCATTGATGGATTCCTTACTTTATTAAATTTTTCCTTGGATGTTTGATGTGAAAAAGTAATCTAAACCTACCATATATCAATGGGTATCTTCATAAGCTATGGTTTTACCATCTGTGATTTTTTTCAGAATTTTTTAAGTGTAGGAAAATGAAGAATTTTTATTCTCCACAGTGGACAATGACTGCAAGATGATACATAATTTAAGCCATCAATCAACCTCCTTGCCCACCCCCATAAAGTTAAAAAATAAAACTCCATTTTCTTAGTCATATCCCAGATATAGAATATATAGTATTCTTCACTTTTAATGATCTGAGAATATTGAGAAATATGAAATAATTTCATATTGAAATTAACAGTAGTGACAGAACTGACCCTTCCACCATCATCTCTCTCTCTCTCTCTCTCTCTCTCACACACACACACACACACACACACACACACACACACACACACTAGGTAGCAGAGGGCATTTGGGAAACGAAAAGTTGCCCTGTTGAACATTTTGTGAGAGCAGCTTAGTAAAAACTGGATTCAAGACCATTAGATTGTGTCTGTCTTCAATCCCTTCTATGTCCCAAAGAACATTCAGATTAATTTTGCTCACCCAGTTCCAATGACAAATGCGATGGGCATTTTGTTTTCAGAAAGGACTCTTAAAATAGCACTGGTCAAATATCTTTTTCATACTTTAGATGCTTAGGGGGTAGCTCTTTCTAAAAGATTTACTTTTCCTTTAAGTTCTATCATCCATTTGTTCACACCTAAATGTGCTTACATTTGATTAAACTCTTTGAGTATTGTCTCCGTATCCATCAGAAGTCACAATTAGATGTGCAAAATAGACATCTTGCGTGTCGAGGGGCCTTTTGGAACATTAATGGTATTTCCAAAAAACTAGAAAAAATTCCAATTACCATAAACACTTTGTATAGAACAGAGGATTTTTTAAAGACGTGTATACATGCATATATATAAATATAAGTATATATCTTCATATATACAAATGCATATATGTAAAATGTATAAGTATATATAAAATGCTTAAAATATTTGGTGGTGTTATCATTTCATTTGTTTATCATTTATAAAATAATTTGCCAAATCTTCATTTTAATGGAAGTCTACATAATATACTTCCAAAAATATTTTAAAGTTTTTCAGTATTTTTTCATAAGAACAATCCATCATTGCACATTGTGATTATATTTTTTTACAACATAATTGCACCTTCTATTGACAGCTTCTCAGGCATTAACTAATTATGCCATTTAATAAAATTACAGTAATTGCATTAAAAAGATTATCTGTTGAAAATTTAAAAGGACACTATTAACTCTTTTAGCGTTTTTTCATGTTTATATTTTCAACTTTATAATTGAATTGCACTTTCAGAGAGACGCATGGAGACACTGACTGAAATCGCTTGCTATTTTGGAGTGTCTAGATTTTGACTAGTAAACATAACCTCTTTACTTTTTTTAATCCTAGAGCAACGTACTTTGCCGATTTTTGCACACCCATTATATAAGTGAATGGTTAACTACCTTTGTTTTTTTTAATTATAGATTCAGCCCCTATATCAGAGCACTCTATCTCTAGCAACTGCTTTCTCTGCGCTCCCTGTTGGGGGCCACTGCAAGCACACATTACCTGCTGTCTGTGACTTTTGTAATTATGAGCCAGAATATTTTACAGATTCCAGGAAGCCCAGTCTAGTTCACTCCACTGCCCAGAGATATCCAACTGTTCATTTGAACTTGAGACTGGTTTTAGGATCTTAAATATTAGAGAAAACATAACTTTAGAGCTCATCTGGCACTAGGACCAGCCAGTGCTTGACCACTTTGTTCAAGCTTGCCTCTCGCTGTCTCCCTCCCTTTCTACAACCATTTATTTTCCACTGAGTGTCTAATAAACTACAAGATACTTAGATACAAAGATGAAATTTTCATGCTAGGCATCCTTCCAGCTATCTTCCTTCCCTCCTTACCTTCCTCCCTCTTTCCTTCTCTCTGTCCCCTTTTCACCCCATCCACCGCCCTTCCCAACATCTCCCCAGCCTCCACCCCCACCTCCCTCACACTCCTGTTTTGCACCCCCCGCCCCAGCAACATACCATACCCTGACATTTGAAAACAAAAATGTATCCTTTCGATTATTCCAGCAGGCCACGAGAAAACTCACATTGGTTCTTTAGGGATCAAATTAGGTAATAAGAAGGGAAGTATTTTAGAAATGTGAAATGAGCTACAAACTTGGGTAGGAATTATTATTATCTGATCTAACTATTGTTGGCCATGTTTTGCTGCCTTAACTCAAGAGGAAGATCTCACTGAAAACAAACACACACGCACATACAGATGTTGTTTGATTATGAAGGGTGGGTTGTATGAGGATTTCTTCATGGAGAGGTTGGAAACTGCTCAAGAGTTCAAGAGTCAACCATTTCCAGGGCTGATTATTATGCATGGAACCATCAAGTATCAAAGCATGTGGTTCTACGCTTAATGTCATGATGAGTCTTCATGCTTTACCTAATTAACTAAGGTCTTCACATCAAAAAATAGGAGCATTTTTATTACGATGACGTCTAATACTTTAGATTAATGTCATACGTTAAAGAATTATTCTTTGTAACACAGCCATATGATTGAGGGATTGTTTTAGTATATTGTGAGCTGTATATCTAGGCTGCTTAAGATAATGGTGAGTACACTGCAGGCATCTAATCAATGCTTCTTGGAAGAGAGCTGGAACAAGTACAAACCATCTGTTACAGGACATCACTTTCTTTTTATTCCCACTCCTTCCTCCTCTGGTCACAACAGCCTGTGGCCCCACCAGTGGGTAGAATCCAGAGATGACCTAACAAGTTCATCATCATCTTGTCTGATGAGCACTTTCTTGGCCTTTTTCTGACCCTGCCCAACCAGGGGTGGTGTTAATTAGCAGCAAAATGGCCAAAAGGCAGTGGGGAGGGTTGGAGGAGGAGGCAGGTTGCTGGCAAATCTCTGACCCGGTTCAACACCCCCTGAATCTGGGGCCATTTTATTTTTGATTCTTACAGAGCCCAGTGCTTCCCCCCAACGCCATCTGTTTCTATATGCGGCACCTGGATGTGCAAACATTTTGTGTGATGCAGGAAAAAAAAAAAAAAGGAGAAGAATATTTAGAAATGAAAAAGAGAGATCTGGTATGTGTGAAAACAGTTATAACTGATTTCCTGCTTGGGTTTTGACCTATTGAAGAACTTCATGTGCGGCACGTCTATTTCTGGCTAATTTGATACTGCCTTTTTTGTGGTCCGAGCTTTGTCATTTGTTTCTAAGCTGTCATTTTTATTAGTCTCTCTGGCTGATCTTTTGGGGCTCCCCGTGAGGTGGCGTGTGCTCTCCATTGTCTGGCTAGGCTTGGCAAGCCACAGGCCTTTTTATTGCCGTGTGATGTGGGCGTGCTTGCCTGGTCGCCTGTAATTAGACCCACCACAGGTGACAGTTACAAGAGAACCTGGTAATCATTTTAGCTGCCTGATCTGATGTTTATGGAGAGAACCCTTCTTTGTGGTCTGGCTAGGGGCTTTCTACAGTGTATTCTACTTTTGCCATTTGATTTATGATTTAGGAAGGTGGGGTTTTTTTGGTTTGTTTTGTTTTTGCTACCTCTCCCCTCTATCATGAGTTTGTATCACAGACTTTTCAAATAGCAGACCTAATATTTGGAAGCTTTACATTGGCTTGACCTGATAGTCCAGGTCTCATTTTTAGCCCCCCTAACCCCCTCCACACACAAAAAAGATATGAAGACAATTTAATCAAAATCCAGTTCAATATGTAATTATCTAAGCTGTGGACTTGAACAGTGTTTACTGATGGCTTTAATTTCTCTGGTATTCTCTTATAACCCAAATTCATATTTTTCAGCCTTTTCAAAGGACTTTTCTATTTCTTCCCCAGCTCTTTAGAGTTTCTGTTTCAACTCATTGTCAGGGATGTTTTATTTTGTCAAGAAAAAAAAAAGAAAGGAAAGAAATAGACTTCTTGGCTCAGTTGGTGCTTCAGCGAGGCCTCCACAGCTGCTATTTGAAGTCCGGGAAAGCATAGTGGCCTGGGAATGTTAAATAGGGAAGGGTCTTTCCTGTACATCGGTGGGGGAAGACACTGATGGCTTCAGTAGCCATTTACCCAAGGCCTCAGTGCTTGTTCGAGCAGAGGATTTTCAGCCCTACACTAGTTTTACATTATGTGACTTCTGTGGCTCTAGATATTGCAATTATGGTTTTAGTTCCTGAGTGGGAACTGCATCCATGCAGGATTTACATTTGGAAAATATTTTCTTCTAAGTCTGTGGAATTGCTACTCTGAGGGCCAATGCACCATGGGAGGAACGTAAATCTATATTGTTAGTTTATGTGCATTTGCCTCTTCCCTTATAGCAGGTGAATTTTCCTCATCAGTCCTCTGTGGCGATAGTGATAAGGAGGAGGGTGATGGCAATACTGCTGCTGATTATTAGGTCTTTGGTGGGTTTTGGAAGTGCATAAATTTTGACTTCTGCTTCTAAAAACCTTTTTCTTACTTTATTATATTATAGCGCTTTTAATGAAACATTGTCTTCCATTTAAAGAGCAATAGAATATTAAGTATGTTTTTACTGATAGCAACATTTCCTCTGCTCAGGTATAAGCCAGGTAGAAGCAAATATAAAATTTCTGTGAAATATTCCATAGCAAAAGCTGTTTTCCTTGGAAACTCTTGAAGTCCTCATATTTTTGTAAATATACTTCTATCTTTGATAACTTTGATTCTATGCTAATTTCCCCCCAAAGTCTAGAAAGATGCCATATATATATATATATATATATAGTTGTTAAAAATTTATCTATATGTGGCCTTATCAGTTACATCTCCTTTAAAAAACATTCAATAATGTACAAGTTTTCAAAAGAAAAATAATTGTTTTGTTTCCTGGAAATTCAAAAAAAAGAGAGAAAGAGAGGAAGAGACAGCTTAAGAGGAGGAAGATAATGAAAAGATGAAGAAAGAAAAAGAAGAAAGAATAGCAAATAGCCTAATCCTTGCTTGGGTTTACATAAAGATAGTCCTGCAGGTGGCGATAGAAACTCATAAATGATAAAAATCCCAAGGTAAATTGCTGTGGGCTGCTTCTTGGGAATTTTAATTTCAGCAATTTATTTTTAATTTGATACAATCATTTACAAGAAGAAATCATTACATTAGTAAAAAAAAAAAACTTTAATTTTCATGTTGTGTAATCTCCTGCTCTATTTTTGTAATAATTTTCTTGTATATTCTGGGGCGTGTTTATGCAGAGGAAATAAGATACAGATTATTGCAGAGTTTGGTACAGATTCCATAAGGCAAAAAAACATTTTAAGATTGGAGTTTTTAACCTGCAGGCATAGTGCCGTGTGTGTATGAGTGTGAGTGTGTGAGTGTGTGTGTGTGTGTATTTGCAGGTGTAGCATGTGTACAGACCACACATCTCTTCACATCAGAGTATCAAATCCAGTTACTTCCATAGCTAATTGCTTAAGGTTAGTTTTAATCTGAGCAGGATCACAAATTCCCTGGAAGTTAGTTGTGTTACCCAGCAATAAAAACATGGTGTAATTTCTTTTAAAACATTTGAAAATACGTAGCTGAGATGATAACATTTTTTCAAATCTTTCCATTATTTCATTTTGGACATTGGGGAAACAAAGTTTAAGCATTCTGTCAATAAGAGTTCCTTCTTTCCTGCTAGTTAAGGCTTAAAAGTTCTTAAATTGCTTTTTATGAATGTATCTCTTCATTTGCCGTTTGCTTTAAGCTTGAGTTTGAAAATGTTAACTTGAAAGTGATTTGCTTAAGCATAAGCTAATTTTCAATGCCCCTATTTTCTTGATAGTCCTATTAAAAAAAAACAAAACCTTTGCCGTGAACATTTTCAAGGGGTAACCTCATTGATTCTAAGAAAACATAATATTTTGGTCTGAATGCTTTAGGCTTTCGATGTTCTGCCATCAACAGACAAGTGTGATGATCTTGAGCAAATTATGTGACCTTCTGCCTTTGTCTTTCTTCTGAACATTTCACTGAGTCTTTTGGTGGAGTTCAAAACCTATGAGGTCTTGTTTTGCATACCCTCAGATCCAGAGTTCTTATAATAAAAGTGATAAGAGAGAAAGAAAGAAAAGAAACCTCCTTGTTTTCTTATATTCTGTTTCAATTGTTATTCCGATTACCCATGGGGGAGCAGAGTGGAAAGCAAGTCGGACTCTCTGAAAACCTATTTTGCAGCCTTCATCTAAAGAATATTTCAGTTCTCTGCTCTGTTAGCAGCTGACCAAAATCTAATCCGTTAAAAAATATATCGTGGTAAGCAGTTCTTGAAAATGTTTATAATAAATGGTAAAAGCCAAGCTTCCACTGTGAGATTAGCAGTTGTAACAGGATGTGTTCATCAGGAAATAGGTTATTGCCTGACCAGTGTGTCCTGCCGAGTAATCTGCAGGATGGAAGAAGATTTAAAAGCTTGCAGTGCAAGGATTTTATTCAGTTCCCCCCCCCCCTTTGCTTTCTTTTGTATCTTACAGCGTTGTTTGGCACACATGGTGTTTTTCTCAATGAATCTATTATAAAGTTCATTTTATAAACAAAAAAGCATCACATGCTTTGAGGCTTGCCCTCCGTCCCTGCCCCATGATCATCAAATGACCTAAGCATATTAATGTAACTAACGTACTTTTACAGAACAGACGTTATAGCTTAAAAGAGAGAGAGAATTGTGAAAGAATATTTTCCAAGGGACCGGATCCCCTCCCCTGTCTTAAAGATACAGGAAGTTCTGCTAAGGATTATGGTGATTTTCCTGCTTTGCGCTTGATTGCAGTCCAGCCTCAGAGCTAGAGGAGAGTATTGCTCATGAATAATGCCTTCTGCTGGGATGATACCTATGGTAACACACACGGAGTGACTGTGAGATCAAATACTCTGGCTAAAAAGCCTTAGGGAAGCATTATGTGTCTGAGTTCTGATCTATTGTCTAGGAGGTCAGAGAGTGTTAATGCACTCTGCAAAGATTACACTCCCTCTCTAATTGCTCCAACACTTCCTTAAAGGATTTAAGTAGTCAGGAAAGGTGACACTCCTTGTCAATTTTTGTCTTCTGCCTGCAGTTGAAGTTTATCTGTCTTTCCACTGAGACCACTAGATCAAGTAACCCAGTCAGTGTCAAAGGCATAAACTCCCGAATTAGGAGTGAAAGCAATGAGAGATGTTATTTACAGCTCCATTATTACTTGCTCTTTAAATGCTCTGCATTCCATTTCTGGTGTTTACATTGTGAAAACACAGCACCTGTGTGTTCAAAAGAGGGACTGAAAGTCTTTTCTCGGTGCCATAACTTCCCGTGTGCAGTTTGCATTTCGATTATTTCAGTTAGACACATGGAGAATAGAGAACTTTAGCTTTTCCTCTGTGCTACCTCCTACACACACACACACACACACACACAATATTCTGCAATGTTTACTCTGAATTAGGCATGCGGAAGAACAGCCCACCCGTTATATCTGGTAATAGTTGTCCAAACCAGCATTGTAAACTTCAAGTGATACATGTTGTACAGATGCGTTTTAAAACAGGTCTCCTTTCTGCCTCTCTGCATTGGAGACTACTTACACGATTGTGCATGCCAGGGAGCTGATATAATAATAGTGATACGGTAACTTTATTAAATCCTGTTTCTCTTATGTTGCTTTGATTATAACAGTATTTTCTAAATGGCACTTGAAAAGCTTAAAGGAAGATTTCTTCCGTGACGGTGCTTTAGGAAAGATTGGGAATCCATATACTTGAGATGGCACAATAAACTCTGTAAATTCATACATAGTCTGTATTTCTGGCAGAGTGGGGAGGGCAAGCTTACATTTCACTCTGAGCATTTTCTACTCACTATGCTTGGTTACATCACTGGGAGCTAAGAATTCCTCGTAGATCAGTTCACATTGCTAATATATGTGAGTCTGCCATATAATATTTATGTAGCTCTATAAGAGACGTGGGAGGATTCCCTGTAATTCAAGATGGTAGCTGACTGATGATGGAAAATAATTTTTTTTTAAAGAAATCCTTGCTTGTCCCTTGAGATTTTCACACTTTCCGGCTGACGGCACTGTATTTTACTCATGCTGTATAAAGCTGTCAGTGTATTCGTCTGTGTGTCTCCTGAAGACTCTGAGCAGATGACGAGAACAATTGCTGGAGGGGAAAAACACATTTGAATCAGCATCTTCTAAAGAGAATTTCTCTAGTAGCTCCTGTCCCTGCTCTTCCGTGGACTGTCCCTCGCACTTTCTCTTATTGCATGTTATCTCACACTGTTTGGTGGATTACACTGACTGTTTCATCTGTATATAAAAATTAAAAATTCAAACAAAAATCTGGCCCACATGAAGAACAGGCCCTTTGGGCATATGGTTCATTATGCATATTCGTTTAATTACTAAAACACTTGGGATGGCTTTCCTGCCCTTGCTTTCAACTTGCAAAGTTGGATCCCTTCTATTGTACAGAAAATGTAGCACAGAAATCTGTTCTGAAGGAGAGAAAAAGAAAAGGGGGAGAAAAGCCTCTGAAGAAATTATTGGAATTCATCACAAGGAGGAGGTATGATTCTCAATATGAAACCGATGGCAATAGGAACTTCTCTCCTCCTTCCCTCTCCTGGTTCTCTTCCTCCTTTCCATCTATCTACCACTGCTCCCGAAGGCTGGTTTTACAGTGATTAGCTTATATGAACGCGGGCAGCTAAGTAATGTGAGACTAAGGATTTAAGTTTCAAACACTTTCCCTCCCAGCGACTCCAGTCTCACGGTGAAGCTATATAAGTTTTATTGGTTAGAAAGGGAGTGCTGGGGAGAGTGTGACTTTAATTGATTTTTCAGGGCAAACAGGTGGTGATGGTTTAGACATCCCTGGCCTCTGTGCCACTCCTAATTTGGAGCTGCGCATAAAATAGCTTTATTAAAATAAACAATCTCTTGGCTTTGGTTTTACCTGAACATCTGCCTTTGGGTTTTTAAAGGGCCTTTTAAAATATTTTCATTCTGTCCTTAAATGGATCAGATCCTAACATATCTAAGGAAGACTTTATTATTCATGCCATCAAACTTTTTTTTTTAATTAAAGGTATTCAAACACCATCTTTAAAACTGATAGGTGTTGTTTCAATAGTTGTGTGTGTTTTTTAAGCATGTTTATTCGTGTGATGCAACAGACTTTGAATTTAGCTGGTCAATAATTAATAATAGTTTCTGGGTTTTGATTTGAACTTTATTTTGGTGAGAAAAAGATTGTTCAAGCTAATGTGTGTGGGCGTGCCTGCGTGCTTGCACATATGTGTCCAAAGTCCCCTTTTTTTGTTTGTTTGTTTTTCCCGGTTTATAATGATGTCTCAGCATTGTAGGAATGTTTCATGGACTCCTCCTGATCGGAATAAATTCAAACCTCTTAAACACATTTTTAAGGGAAGGGAGGATTCAAACCTGGCATCGTTTTTGTTTTTAGTGGCAAGTAGCTATGGTTCTCATGCAAGCACAATTTTGCTTTTCGATTAAGCAAATAGACAGTCTATCCTAGTTACGGGAGTCCATCCAAGACATTCTGGATAGGATTCCTGAAGGAATTGCACTTGGCTATAAATAGCCTCTCTCACTAATCACTATTAGAGTTCCTGAATTAAGACACCTTAGTCTGTTTTGAGCATTTCAAGTATGTACAGAGCTATTGCAGACTCAATGCAAACTTACTGCAATCCTGCTTCTTTTAGTGCCAGAAATAAAGCTGCAAATGAAGTAACGTAATACAGTGAACTGCTTTGCTCTGTCCCTGCACTAATGCCAATTAGATACACTTGCTTTATTACACAGAGCTTTTTTTCTTTATCCATTTCTGATCTAATCTTTCTATGAACATGAAGGAGTTTAAACTCTCAGTCACAATTGCATCCTGATGTTCATGAGAACAAAGTCAGAGAACACTTTTAGAGAATGCCTTGTCCACTTAGAGTACAATTAGCACCCCGTTGGACTGCTACCAGGGAGGGTGTCACAGTGCCGACAATTACGTGTCTGAAATGAGAGCGACACATCGGTACATTTAATGGAATTTTTTTTCTTGACCTCTTCAGATACCCCGCTTTATGGGGAATAAATAAATGTATGAGGATTTTTCCTCCCTTCCCTTAATCAGAGCCGAGAATTTGCTGATGGCTTTGAAAGATGTATTTACCAAAATCAGACTTTCAACTGCTCAATTACCAGCTTCTGCAAAAACGCATAATGAGAAATTTATTGTCTGATTTTAGACCTGAAATTATGATCATTCTAGGGTGAAAAAGCCAATAGTTGCAGCACATTAGATGTTTTCTTTCTTTCATTTACTTTAGTGCTTTTCTACTTTTAAAGTAGTTGCTTGGCTTTATGAGTGATGGCATTTTTATTGTGCCATTGATGACTGACTTTTTTCCATTTATATAAAATCTTCAAGAAATGTAAAGGATGGTGCAAACTTTAAAATGATTGGGATGTAATAAATCCTTTGCATTTAAAAGACAGAAAATATTGCATATTTAATAAGAAATGTATGTATAAGTAGATATCCAAAGCATTTTTTCCTGTTTTTTAAAAATTCTTTTATACATACAAAAGGGAAAAATAAAAGTCAATGAAAATGCCATGTCTAGAAGAGTACACCCCAAAAGACTCAAATGAATATTTAACATGAAGTTTAGATGGACTTTTTATATATAGACTTCCTTAAATTCAGAATGGAATTAGCTATAGTCTTCACAGAAATGTTCAACATTGTGTTATTGTTAAATTGGTGGTTTGAAAATTATGCACATTGTTTATTTAGACAGTCTTAGAGGATAATAAAAGTGAGAGAAACACATAATCCAGGTGTCTCTTTGCAAAATCATCAAGAGTAAGTTACTGGGAACCAGCTGTGGCTCAATTGGTAGGGCTCTGGTTTACCACATGGGAGGCTCCAGGTTCGGTTCCCAGGGCCTCCTGGAGCAGGCAGACCGCCTCGAGAAGGCAAGCCACCGTGAGCAGGGCAAGCTGCCGTGGGCAGGGCAAACCGCTGCGAGCAGGCAAGCCACCGCACGGTGAGCTGACTCGGTGGGATGCCGCAGCAGGGGGAGATGAGCAGACACAGAAGAATGCAAAAAGCAAAAATGAGCACAGCAAGAACAAGCAGCAAGGGGGGGATAAATAAATAAATAAATAAA
>PVKH010028557.1:0-12819 GCA_004027955.1 Chaetophractus vellerosus
CTTTATTTAATTACACTATTTGTGAATTCTTAACTTATATCAATATCATTTATATTCTGTGTATCAGTCAAATTTGGGGTATGTATTTCTATGTGGATGTGTGTGGATGTATTTTCCCTTTTCATTATGATTTTATTTGTTAACATACTATTATAGAAAAGCAGTGAGTTCTATCATAAAATGAGTGAAGAGAGTGGGTGTATCTCAGTGTTTTGAGTAACTGCTTCCCATGTATGAGGTCCTGGGTTTAATCTCTAGTACCTCAAAAAAAAAAAAAAAAGAATGAAACCATGTTAAATACTAGATCATAGTTAATTTTATTTAACCACTTGGCTGGAATAGTCATGCACTCTATCCAGGTAAAAACAAATAGAATCACATCGGGATACTAACTCTCTTCAGCCACATTCAAACACTGAATATTTCTATTAAATATTCTATTAAATATTTCACTAAATGTTTTTACCTGGAAAATTGTACAAACACTTGCATTAACATTAATTCTGACCTTTTTTTTGCTGTCAGGAGCTATTTGGCAAGTAGAAGATCCAAGAATAATTAACATCCTTGAAAAGGAAGTAAATAATGTCATTGATGAACTCACGGTAACAACTTAGAAAATAGGTGACATATAATTATATACATTAATTCAATAAATCAGTAAAAACTTTTAACAATTAACTATCTGAAAACAAAAGGCCACCTAGTGTAGAAGTAATGTAATTATCATTTAGCTATCAATGAAAAATTTTAATAGGGGAAATATGTGACCACTTCAGAAGAATTTTAAGCAAAATATAATACTCGAGTTTTATTTTCAATAAAATCTTTGAACTTTTTACTTCACCCAGTTAATAAAACAGTACTTTCTCATTTCTTACATAAATATTTTTTTAAATGTTAAAGGGATAAAGAATGTTTCTGTGAATCAGTATAGGTTTTAGAATGATATTGTTTGTTTTCCTAAAACTACATTCAATCCTCACATCGGTTATGAAATAGTTGATTTGGGGATGATTTTTCAGGCACAGGAAAAAATGTATACTCAATTAGAGCATCCTCAAATATCCTGCCATTAAAAATAGAAATTTTGCATTAAAATTTAGTTTTAGATTCCTAGGCTGCTCCAGAAAATACAATGAAATGAGTCAGCTTAAAAAATGGAAATTTATTTGCCTGTGGTTTGGGATGAGAAAATGTCCAAATCAAAGCATTACCAAGGCAATGATTACTTCCTGAAGACCAGCTATCAGAGATCCTTGGCTTCTTTGTCACATGGTAAGCCAAATGGTGGTGTCTCCTGTTCTTTCCCTTCTCTTCCAGGTTTCAATGGTTTCAGCTTCTTGTTCTGTGGCTCTCTCTCTCTTTGCTGCACTTTTCACACTTAGATTGGAAATCTCATCACCTAAATATCCAATCTCATTGCTTTCAAATTCTGCCTTCCATTCAACTTCAGAACTTAATTAACTTCAATGGGGGGCCAGCTGTATAGCCCAGCGGATAGGGCGCCAGTACACCACATGGGAGGCCCCAGGTTCGGTTCCTGGGGACCTCTCCAAGCGGGCAGACCTCCTGAGAAGGCAAAGCCACTGTGGGTGGGACAGAGCCACTGTGGGCAGGGCAAAAAGTCACCACGGGCAGGGCAAAGCCGCCACGGGCAGGGCAAAAGCCGCCATGGGCAGGGTGAGCCACCTGCCAAAGGAGCAAAGCCGCCAGCAAATGGAGCAAAGCCGCCTGCGAACGGAGCAAAGCAACCAGTGAACGGAGCAAAAGCAGCCTGGGAATGGAAGCAGACCCGCCCACAAGCGGGGCAAGCCACCTGCGCAGTGAGCTGACTCGGTGCGTCGCTGCAGCAGGGGGAAACAAAGCAGACATGGAAGAACACAAAAAATGAACACACAGCAAGAGCAAGCAGAAAAGGGGAGGGATATGTAACAAAAAAACAAACAAACAAAAACTTAAAAAAAAAAAACTTCAATGGATTAACTTCAAAAACATGGTTTTCTGGGTTATGTACAGTTCCAAATCATCACAAAGTCCTAAAACTAAATCATAAAAATCAAGTAATATTTTTCAACATATTCTATATTTTGTAGTAAAAAGTGAATTATTCCAGTGCCTTATTAAGCAGTTATTTTCATTGAAATAGCAAATGTTTGACAAATTATCATAAATCAGTATTAATATATTATTAGGATTAAATATTCTAACCACAATTTTTATAATTTTACTGCTCTATAGAGAACAGTGACAATGAATGAAGTTATAACTGTAGGACTAGATCTAGCTGTATTTCATAGGTATAGATGATCAGTATTTATCATTTGGTTATTATATGTAATTTATATATATTATTAGAAAAAATCATTCATTTAATTAATTGCAGTTTAATTAAATTTATTTAAGTTTAAAGAGACAAAAGTTTGTTTTAGAAACTAGACATTAAAATTTAAGAAAATTTCCATGAATGTTAAATATTCTTTATCTTTTAAGAAAGTGTTTACCTGAACAATGGAGAATGGTATAAAAATATTCCTTTATGTAGTAATATAATAAAATTATTTAAATGAGTACATTATTAAATGTATATATATATGTTTAGAAAGAGAGGTGTAATGGTTTGGCAGTTTTATGTAATTATGAATTCCAAAAATATAAATTGAATCATGCTTGTAGACTGATCTCCTCATCTGGGCATGATTGAGGCGTTAACTGCCTCGCCAGTGGGACATTGAGCCCCACCCCTCGGTGGGTGTGGTCTCAAGTATAAAAGGCCAGACAAAAGACGAAGATTTGAGAAGCAGATTTGAGAAGTAGTTCTGATGTTGGAGAGGAGAGCTCCAGGAGAAGACAAGTGAGCCATTCGCCTGATAGTCTACAGCTGGCCTTGTGGAGAGACGCAAAAGTGCAGAGAGCCTAATGGTCTACAGCTGAACTTGTGGAGGAAACAGAGGCTAAGCTGGGAGAGAAACGCAGCCTCGGGAACAGAGGAACCCAGAAGCTTGAACACTGGAGACATCAGCAGCTGTCTTGCTCCAACACGTGGACTTTGGTGAGGGAAGAAATTTATGCTTTGTGGCCTGGTAACTGTAAGCTTCTACCCCAAATAAATACCCTTTATACAGACAGACCAATTTTTGGTATATTTCCAAAGGCACCCCTGTGGCTGACCAAAACAAGAGGTAATACGTATAATCTACTACCTGCATGCTTGCCAAAATTGTTATGTAAATCAGTTACCGTATGATAAATTTATTGTAAATCAGATATCTATGATCAATATTTTAAAATAATTTCTATCAAGTTACCTTAAAGGAATAAAATGAGAAATATGAAATTAAGAAGCAGGAATAGTATCTAATGTATCATTGTCAATGAAAATTTCATGTAATGCCTTAATCATTATCCACAGAAAAGAAAAATTTAGCTATCATCTAACATATGATGATTTATAGGTAAATATACATGCTATTCATTTTATCAGGCTTTATCATGAGGTACTAACAGATTTTTTTCAATATCTTCCGAATATTAGTACTTTGGAAAAATGCAAAAACATGAACAAAGGAAACTGAAAATTGTTACTAAGGAAGATCCCTTTCAAAACCCTTTCCCCTCTAATGATACACTATAATCTGAAACAAAAGAGAGATCCAAAGCAAAAATTGTTGTCTTAGTGTTACTTAAAAACCACATTAATATAAGAAAATACATTTAGCTACTCTTTGAGTCTACAATAAAATGAAAAATAATATCCAAATTTTTTTACTATTTTAAAATATTTGATTTGGCTTTGTGCATCTATTGGGTCAAAATCTAAAATATCGGTGCATTAAAGACGTTCAATATCTCATAAGGAAATTCAAAATGTAAGAATGAAAGCTGATCTTCATTAAAATCCTATCCACCAAGGCCCTAGAACTTATAGGAAATGCATTTGGCTGCTTAAAATTTCAATTCCCAGGATCATCCAAGCAGAGCAGATGCCAGTTGCTCCCATGACAACAGGACTGAATACTCTATGTGGTTAGACATTAAAATGTAATATTTAGTGAGGGCAAGATATTTTTCCTTTCTTGCTTTGTACAAGAGAAATAACCAAAAATAGTTATAGAAATTGGAGCTGACTTAGCTATTTGCGTTATCCAAATAAAGCCAGTATAAGGACATATCCTGCATATTTTGAAGTCAATTCTCACGTTTTCATACAATTTGCTTTGGTGCATGGTGGCAGGCAATTTATTTTGACTATTTAATTTAGGAATAATGCATAGGAACTGGGGAGTAGAAGACATCTTAACTAACATAGGTCAAATTGTACATTGCATAGGTTAAAATATTGAAAGTAAGTGAAATTAGTCAAGTCACTGCAGGTTAGAATTTTCATTCATGGAAGTGGCAGAACTAGCAATTAATATTTCCTTCACTGGTGAAAATAAGTGTTCAGTGACTGTAGATATTTTAGATAATAAAAAAGTATATTACCATGTTTTAATGGTCTGCACAAACCAAGCATATGTCCTTCCTTCAGGGATGTAAAACACCAAATGCAGTTATAATCTATCTATATAAAAGTAAAATATTATGAATATATAAAAATTCTCGAGACAATATAAGCTTCAAGTTACACTGGTCATATTCAATATTCTTACTATATGTTAAAATAAAATATTTTCAGGCAATTTAAGCTCTCAAAGCTTTATTAAGTGATTCATAAATCAGGCAGTATCCCATTCAGATAGTAGCAGGAAGCTCCACTGAAGGAATGGAAAGGGGAAGCTCATATAGGACGAACCTGAAAGCAGATAAGGAAATGTTCTAATTGGCTGGAATTAAGTTTCCGTTTTTCAAAGGAGAACTCTAACAATGTGAGGATCAGATATACATTGATTAGTATGGTACACTTGTCCATTCTAATATGCTGTCTCTACTGGACAAAAACTGTTTTACCACAAGGTGTGGCTTATCTGCAGCATGTACTCCATTTTCTCAGAAAGCTCCTGAAGGTCAATTGTTTATGTCTTCTGGAAAAGCTGTTCTTGGAAAGACGCCTTGGAAAGGCGTCTCTCCCAGCAATGCCCAGTACAGGAGGACTTTCATTTTACTTAACATCTATTATATATTCTGTCTATGGGGGAAGCCACACATAGGCTCAGATACCTTCTCCCACCCCCTGCTTCCTTTTTTCTTTGTGTTCCCATGTTTCAGTCTGTTTCCATTTTACAGCACAGGGGAGATATTAACTCTAATGAAAAGGCCCAACATACATGATACCTGGAAAGCGGGAACAAGCAGCCCCAGATTCTTATCAAGGCAGGAACTCCCCCTGAAACATATAAATTTCCCACCCTTGTCAGCACAGATTTGTCTGTCTTCTCTGATGTAATGTGGGGCTTGCAGAGCTTCTATCCACTGAGCCAGACATTAGCAGTTGGCCTCCTCAGAAGACAGGCCAAACCAGGATCTCTTCCTTTGCTTTTCTGGATGCCTTGGGTTGTATAAATAATGAAGAAGTCAATTTGCTAAAAGTTTCTGTTGTTTCTGAGCCACATGAAAAAAAAATGTACAAAATTTTGTATTACAAAAAGAAGAAAAAAAAGCAAGTCATACAATACTGTTTTCTAAAGGATGTTTCTCAGAGAACATTCAGTGATTAGGTAAGAGTTGAGGAGTAGGACAAAATATTCCAAGGTCAATCGTCATCCTATATTCAAACCAGAACCCAGAAGGATCTTAGGGCACATTGCAATTTTATTGACTGTAATGGGCCTTAATGCTATTTTTTCCTTTTCCTGGCTTGATTAACTACTAATATCCTTAGGAAATGTATTGTAAGGATGCCAGTTTGGGTCCTTTGCTTTTGAAAATTTCAGAACACATGAGGATGAAAAATTGCAAAGTTACAGAGAGTATTTTTGGTAGCAGAAGACTAAGGAAATATTTTGTTGAATTTATTTTCAAACATGGTATTACTGAAATTATCCATCTTGAATACTCAAAGGAAAACTATTATATTTAGTACTTTACACCCAATGTAGTTGTGAAATGATTAAGACATGATTTCATCATGAGTTATACTAATGGAACAGATATAAAAATGTTACTTTAAAGAACAGTTAGAAAACCTAAAGAAATAAGATAATTATAACTAATGAGATTTTATAAAATACCTATTTACAATCTAAATATATGATAGCAACTTATATAACCAAATAACCCAAATAACTAAAAATATTTTAAATATATTTTATTAATAATAGAAAAGAAAACAAAGCTTCGGAATAGGTTGTGCATGAAATGCTAAAATTAATTTTAATAATGCTATGAAACTGCCATGTGAGAAATAAGATTTGAATACTCAAAAGCCATACAATGCTACAGAATGGGTAAAATTAATGTTACAAGGATGTTAATATTTCCAAAATTAATTTGTTGTTGATAAGCAATATTTAATGAAAAGTTTTTAAAATTGGTAATAAAATTCTATCCACCACAAGAATAATCATGCAACAATATTTTTGAAAGGGGAAGAAGAGGGAGATATTTAGTTAAACAGTTTGTAAAATATATTTAAGGTAATAATTCTAGGTGTAACCTGTATTTACTGGAATGTGGCAATTATTGTAGAATCATATTTAGGTATACACACTGTTTTAAATAAAGTTAGAATAACCAAGCTGTTAGTAATGTAAGAATATAAAAACGAGTAGTAAAATTAACTACCTCTAAAAATACCTGTTTAGATAATTATGTCAAATGATTTGACAAAATCAATTCTTGGTTGATTATAAAGCAAAATATAATATTAAACAGACCAACAGAAACTAAACCATAAAGCTAAATATATACATGTGAATATATTAAATTGATGGATTGCATTTTACATTTGAAATATAATAACTGAAGATAAAAGATAGCAAACAATTGGTAAAATTGATTTATAACAAATTTTAGTGTATATCAAGAACAAGATGGAGGAAATATTTATAAACTTACTCATCATTTAATCATGCATACAAATAGATGAGAACTTCAAAAACTAAGGTATTATAATGCACAGAACACTGTGGAGGTGTAGGCAGAATACTCTCTTTCCACGTCATCTTTTCTTTCCTCCCAAGGATAAGAAAGTATAAATGGGCACTGCATAGGCAAAGGGTAAATGTCTCCCTTTGGTAGGTACTATCTTATCCCTCTATTAAAAAGGGTGTTAAAATTATGATTGCACATGTATCCTGGGTCTACACTTGGTCTAACTCTGCAATGGTCTTTCCTTCCTTCTTCCACAGGAGGTTCTCTCATGGAAGAAGTAGCAAATTTATTCTCTTTGCTTTCCCAAGCCATGCTGTAGATGGTAGTAGAATCTCAAAATTCACATTTGGTTTTAGGTAACTGACAAGTCCCCATTGTTTATAGTTCCTGGCTATGAGCCATGGAAACAAAATGTTCCACAATTAGATCTGTAAGAAGTGCCTTGTAATAACAATGGGATAATTTAAAATTAATTTCCATTTTTACTTGTGTATATCGATGTTGAAGACAAAATCTCTTCATTAGATTTCAGCATATCCTTAGTCCTTGCAAAAATCAGCAAAGACTTATCCCCAACTATAAGGAAATCTCTGACCAATCATTTGCTGATATCTAATATTTGAACAGAGACTTAATGGACACTACAAAATATGATACAAACTTATCCCAAGAAAGATAGTAAACAAACACACAACAACAAAACAATAGCAACAAAAGAGAGAAATAACAAATTCTGGGGGTGAGGAAGAATCTAATTTCCAGAGTTGAGATGTAATATCTGAAAGGACCACTTTTTAACAGAAAATCTCAAGATATGCAAAAACAGTAAAATGGAACGCAGAAATGAAACAAGAAAGTCAACAGAAACTACATAAGGAGGTCGAGGTGTTGGATGTATCCTGTACCTTGGGTCTACATTAGGTCTATCTCTCCACCTAAATATTTAGTGTTTCATTTACGTCCTGAAACTCCTAGACTTTTACTTTATGAATGGCCATAGGCATCCTTCTAATATTTCAGAAAACGTCACCATTTTTTAACGTATCGCTCAGAAGAATGTGGAAATCTATCCAAAATGCTACCTCTTGGTTACTTGAGGGAGCTTCTCAGGAAACATATTTGACTTGTTATTTAAGCCTCTCATATGGGCAGTTATCCCTATGATGACGGTCATCAAATTAGTAAAATTTGTACAAAATTTGCCTTGACTTTAGCTAAAGTGATCAATTCATTTTGACCCTGGAAGACATTCCAGTTAGCCTCAAAACACTAGGGAAAATACATTCTATTTTCCGTTTCCACAGTATCTTAAGTCTTTAAGATAAAGATTAGCATTATTATTATTTTTTAAAATTTACTCTGTTACAACCCCTACATTCCACTAATTTGTTTACATTTATTTTGTTGTGTAGATCAGCAGGCTCTGCTCTCTTTGAAATCAGATATTGCTTTGTTTGTCTTTATATCCCACAAACTATGACATAATATGTTATAAGTTATGCTCTGAGTAAATTGTTATTGAATGAATGTCTGCACAGATTTTTTTCTGTCATATTTTAATTGGAGTTTTGGCATGTTATCGAGTGATTTTATGAAAGTAATAGGCAATTCAAATACCATTGAAGATTTTTTTGAACAGGGCAGTTATGTGGTCAGATAATCACTTTAGGAAGATTAATTTGAAACTGGTTTTCAGAATTTATTGTAGGAGGACATGCATGAGAAAATTAATTGTCAGAAGAAATTTTATGTTTCAATAGTCCAACTGGGTGTTAATCTTAGGTTGTTGATAGTCATACAAAAAAAAAGGGAGTAAGACATCACATGGAAATACTCTATGGAAACTACAAGGTAGAGAGACTAAAAATTCACTAATGAGATAGGAAGAATATAAGTGCTAAAATATAAAAACATGCAGACAACTAATTGTGTCATATAACTCTTACATCTAAAGCTTAGCATTCACAGCACACAAACAGTAAATTCAGCAAATTAACAACAGCTGCCTATTTATCTTCATATAGATAAAAAATGCTTTAAACCATTCATCTTTTCAGATTGTGTGTAGTAATATAGAGTTTGCATTTGAAATATTTATTGAATTTCCTATAGCTAACAAAATCATTAAGAAGAATAGTCATTAACAAGAAAAGATATTTTATTCAGTATTAGCACACAAAATATTTAGTGTTATGGGCCTTTAGAAAAGAACATTATCTTTGCAGTCTGATATAAAAGTACAGACCTAATTATAATTCATTTAGCAAATGGTCAATTAAACTATGTGAATTTTTGCTATATTTAATAAACTCTAACAAATAAAATAAGTTATATCTCTTTCCTTTAATAAAACTATATCTATAAATGTGATTTTCTAATGAAAATATTATTAGAAAGACTAATCCTTTCTGCTTGTGTTACATCAAATATTCTCTGAAAGAGTTCATATGTCTGTCCTAGAAATTGGCTTTGACTTATCTATACACTCAATGAAATCATATGCAAATGTGTACATACATGGATTTTTATGTAGATAAGGTCCACAACTTTCATATTTCTAAAACACGTATAACAGAAAAGTTAAAAATCACAAGGACTTTATCATGAAAGTAAAACAACAACCTACACAAAGGGAGAAAATTCTTGAAAGCTACATATCTGATAAAGGATTATTATCCAGAATATTAAAAAAAACACCTCAATTTAGAAACAAAATGACAAACAACCAATTATAAATGGGCAAAAGACTTGAATGGACACCTCTCCAAAAAAGATATACAAAAAGCCAGAAACTACATGAAAAGATACTCAACATCATTAGCCATCAAGGAACTGCAAATCAAAACCACAATAAGATACCATTTCAATCCTGTTAGAAGGGCTGCTATTTAAAAAAAAAAGGAACATAACAAGTGTTGGAGAGGATGCTGTATTAGTCAGCCAAAGGGGTGCTGATGCAAAATACCAGAACTTGGTTGCTTTTTATAAAGGTTATTTATTTGGGGTAGAAGCTTACAGTTACCAGGCCATAAAGCATAAGTTACTTCCTTCACCAAAGTCTATGGCCACGTGTTGGAGCAAGATGGCTGCCAACATCTGTGAGGGTTCAGGCTTCCTGGGTTCCTCTCTTCCTGGGTCTTGTTTGTCTCTGGGCTCAGCTCCTCTGTTTCCTCCACAAGGTCAGCTGTAGACTATAAGGCTCTCTAGGTTTTGCCTCTCTCCAAAAGGCCAGCTCTGAACTGTCAGGTGAACAGTTCATCTCTCTTCCTGGGGCCTTCTCTCCTTCCTCATGACCAAGCTCATCTGTGTGCTTACTTCCTGGGGATTCAGCTCAAAACTCAGCATCAGAGCTCTAACATCAAAACTCCAACAACTCCTCTGCTCTGCCATGTAGTTTTATCTCTGAGTACCAGCCCACTACAGGGCGGGGACTGAATGTCCTACTGATGTGGCCCAATCAAAGCCCTAATCACAACTTAATCATGCCCAGAGGAACAGACCTGTTTATAATCATAATCCAAGTCCTTTTGTTCTGAAAAAAAGATAATAAGCATTTGGAACATATACTGTGCTAATGATGATGAAGAAAAATGAAGTATGGTTGTGAGACATAGAGCATTTGGGGGGAAGATTATTTGCGTGAGAATAATGAAAGAAATCTTCTTTGATGAGGAGACACTTGAACAAAAACTTAAGTGTCATATGGATCACGGAAAAGAGCATTCCAGAAAGAGAAATAGCGAAAGCTAAACCTAAAGAGAGAGTATGCTTCAAAATTTCAAGGAATATCAAAGAAGCCAGTATTGCAAGAGGTGCATGAGCAATGGGTCAGAAACGTTGTTGGGTTATTGTGGGTTACTAAATGCTGCAGAGCATTACAGAACACCAATGGAAGGATTTGAATAGAAAAGTCACATTTTCATGTCATTTTAAAAATATTACTCTTAATCATGTATAGAGACTACAATATTAAAAAATAAAAGCAGAAGCAAAGACCAGTTTGGAAGCTGTTCTGATTTTCTGAGTGATGAATAGTAGTAATTTGAAATATAACATAAGTAGAGATGGTGAGAACTTAGTTGCCTTGTATCCATTTCATATATTCACCTAAGAGATATTGCTAATGGATTGACTAAGGTTGATGGGAGAAAGATGCCAATCAAAAGTTACTTAAATTTTAGTTCTGAAAAATTGGAGTAATTGAGTAGCACTTAGAGAAAAGGCGAAGTTTGGAGGAAGATAATATTTTCAGGTATAAATAAAGAATTACATTTGTATGCATTTAGTTTTAGATATCTATTAGATATACAATTGCTAAATAACACTTCCAGTAAATCCATTTAAAAAAAGAAAACTTTTTAGTCACTATAAAAATTCACCTTTTCTTGAAAAATTAACCTCAACAGATTTTACCTCACCTTATGTTTAATAAGATTGAGATTATTATTCCATATGTTCTCTAAAGAATTAGTAAACTAGTATTGATTTTCTGAAGGAAAAATGACATGGAGACTTGTATTTATTTGCTTTTTGGATCAACATAAAGATACATCATTAATTCAAATAATATTTGAGAGTTTCATTGACGTTTCTTGATATTTAACTCATTCTACAGTGAAAACTTAAAATCATATATATTTATATGTATATGAATGTACATAGAAGAGAAATGTTTGCCTGCACTGAAGATATTCTTGGAAATTTTGCTATTAACAGTTTGTTAATTCATCCATTTTAATTATACGTTAATTGGTCACACAACTGAATGTGTCACAAACAGGAAGAAAAAACATAATGGGATTCTGTGGGTATAAAATATTTTGCCATTATCGATATTTGACAAACACAAACAGGTACAAAGAATTTACAGCATCAAGTAGATTGCAAGAAGTACAGAAAGTGCTGAAGGGTCAGGCCTTGTTACCACAGGCTGGTAGACCTTTATTTAGTCCAGGTCTTGCCAAGGGCTAGAATGCTTAAGGAGTAGGACTTGGCTGTAGGTCTAAGGGAAGCACATATGCATTTCCTGTCTCAGATCTATCGATAACCAAGTGATTAGAAAGGGGATGCATGTAACATGTGGAACCATATTGTTGGAAAACCTTCACATGGAAAGTTTTATCTTTATTAAAAATTAAAACAAGAGAAGGAAAAAGAAACAACAACATAGGTTCCCTTGGATATAATCTGCTCTAAATATGTAGTGGAGCTTTGCACTAAAGATGCAGGAGAAAATCAAACATTGAAACGTTTACTGAGGGAATGGGAAAAATCATGGCGCAAGTGTATTAACAAATATTTATTTAGAAAGATAAGTAGAAGATAGATGACAGATAGATAGATGATAGATAGATAGATAGTAAATACTTAAACTTTGTCACAAAATCTCTGCTCTGTTCTGAAGGTAGAAAGATAAAGCACAGTTTCTGCCCTTATAATATTACAACTTAGTGGCAGAGGAAAGACATATAAACATGTAATTATAATAAATGTGCTATATTAACTAATGGACCACTGCACAGTATATTATGAAATACAGAGAAAATTTTATTTTAATCTAGGTTGTTTCCAGTAGATTTTTAAAATTCATGACTCCTTGGAAAGAATATATTTAAGGATAAGGGAAAACAACAAGTGCTGTTGAAAAAGAATATAGAAGGTAAAAAAAGACTCAAATAAAGCTATATTTCAAGGATACTAAAAATTCAAAAGGAAAATACAATTCTCCATGGATTAGTGATGCCAGAGAAAATTTGAGAGTATCTGCCAAAGTTCAAAGGAAACTAG
>PVKH010028558.1:0-12818 GCA_004027955.1 Chaetophractus vellerosus
AGGAGAGGTCCCCGGGAACCGAACCCAGGGCCTCCCACGTGGTCTCCCAGCGAGCTCTTTATCCACTGAGCTATCCAGCCGGGCCCTAAGTCATCCTTTTCTGAGGTCTTGATTGGAAGACCTCAGTGGAGTTAGGTAGGTTAATATAAAATGGTATTGGGGATTGTAGAAAGATGGTGATGGGTTAATACACAGAGCTCAACACTCTCACAAACACAATGGAGAAAGCACCAAAAGCTGTGGATCTGCTTTGGGGGTCAGCAGACCAGGACAGTGCTACACAACTCCCAGGAGGGTGAGGGACAGAGTAACAAAGAAGCCGAAATGGCAAATGGTAGTTACCAAGTTCCCATGGTGGCCAAGAAGGGCTCCTCTCCCACACTCCCAAAATATTAAGCTAAGGTAAAACCCCTGGCTCACTGCAGCCAACTGAGATGGGAGCAGACATCTTTGTCCCTGTCAGCTGTTTCAAGGGAAAAGGGAAGAGAGGTCAGGGTGCTTTTCTTCAGTGAATTTGGCCAGCAGAGCCAGCTTTGAAGCTCTGATCTGAAGATTCCAAACAGAAACACAAGAAAGCCAAGACTGAAACACCTCCATGGAAAGGTGCACTGACTACTGCCATCTGCTGGCCATTTTGAAATTGCATGGAAAAAATTGTTTCCACTCTCTGGAAGAAAATCTATGCCCCACTAGTGAGTCCCTGGCCCAATTTTGAAAACTTAACCTGGGGAATTTTAAAGACTGAGAATAAGTTGTACCAAATATCAAAGAAGAGCTGTTAAAAAAATAGGCAAGAGAGAGAAATTAGCCATCAGAGCAAATTCACCAACATATTCAGATGCCTAGATATCAGCAAAAAATTATAAGCCATACTAGGAAACAGGAATAAATGGCCCAGGCAAAAGAACAAACCAAACATCCTGAAGAGATACAGAATTTAATACAATTAATCAATGATAATCACACAATTCTCCCAAATCACTTGAAAGAATTTAAAGAAAATATGACTACAGAAATAAAGGATATTAAGAAGACACTGGTTGAGCATAAAAAAACAATTTGAAAGCCTGCAAATAAAAGTAACAGACCTTATGGGAATGAAAGACATGATGGATGAGATTAAAACTACATTAGAGGCACATAAGAGCAGATTTGAATTGGTTGAGGACAGAATTAGTGATTTTGAAGACAGAACCCCTGAACTGGAAAAGATAGGAAAACAGAGAGAGAAGAAAATTGAAAAAAATGGAGCAGGAATTGAATGACAATGCAAAACTTACAAACATTCACATTATCGGTGTCTTAGAAGGAGAAGAGAATGGAAAGGAGGCAGAAAGAATATTTGAGAAAATGATGACCAAAATCTTCCCAATCTCTATGAAGGACATAAAAATCAATATCCAAGAATGACAATGCACCCCAAACAGAATAAATCTGAATAGGCCTACTATTCAGAATAACACATATCAGAGATAAACAGAGGATTCTGAAAGCAGCAAAAGAATAACAAAGCATCACATTCAAGGGAAACCCGATAAGATTAAGTGCCAACTTCTCATCAGAAACCATGGAGGAGAGAAGAAAGTGGTATAATGTATTTAAGGTACTGAAAGAGAAAAACTGCAAGCCAAGAATTCTGTATCTGGCAAAAATGTCCTTCATAAATGAGCATGAGTGTAAAGTCTTTACAGAGAAAAAAAAACTGATAGAATATGTTACCCAAAGATCAGATTTGCAAAAGATACTAAAGGGGGTGCTGCAGCCAGAAAGATAAAAACAAGGGTGAGTGATTTGGAGAAGAGTTTAGACATGAAGATTATTAGGAAGGTTAAACTAAAGGATGAGAAGACAGACAAAAGAACAATATGACAACAGAGAGCCGAAGGACAAAATGGATGTAGTAAATAATGCTTTTACAGTAATAACACTGAATGTTAATGGATTGAACTCCTCAATCAAAAGACATAGACTGATAAAAAGGATTTTAAAAATATGAACTGTCTATAAGTTGTTTACAAGAGGCCCACCTCAGATGTAAGGACACAACCAGGTTAAAAGTGAAAGGCTGGAAAAAGGTATTTTATGCAAATAGTAACCAAAAAAGAGCTGGAGTACACCAGATGAATGTAAAATAACATTATATTATAAAATCAATAATTATTCAGTGCAACTGGCAAATTGTTCCTGTGATCAGTATTCTGTAATAAACACTTGCTTTTAATTTAGGAAGACTGGAGAAGAGATATGTTTTTGGATACTTCATTTTCCTTTAACCCTTTCTTATTCATTCTTTTTAAGGACTTTTTATTCATTATTCTTTAAGGACCTTTTAACAGCTTAAAAAAAGGTCATTGATCACATACTTTGGATAGATCATATAGTATGTGAATATATCTCAATAAAACTCCTTAACAAGCAAATAAATAATTGTGCAAGAATAGCCAGAAATAGCAGCTATGTAAGCAGGGGAAATGGAGAGATTGAGAGGGGAGGGATTTTCTTGTTTGCTTGTCTGTTTTTTATTTATTATTATTATTATTGAAATAATGAAAATGCGTTAATAATGATTAAATTGATGAACACTGAACTATATGATTATACCAAATACCATTGATTGTACACTTTGTATAAATTGTATGTTTTATCAATATGTATCAATAAAATTTATTTGTTTTTAAAAAAAGTGGTCTTTAGTTCTCTGTGCAAGTCCTCTCTCCCTCTCTCACTCCTCCTTCCCCCCCCCCACATTATAAAGGTGACCTTCCCTCAAAGATATCCATTATGCAAATTATCTATGCATCTCTTAACCAGTGTCTAGTACAAAAGAGTTCCAACCTAAGATGTATATAAAATAGATAAACAATACCTCTGGGTTTGCCCAAGACGTTCCTGTTTTTTTGCACTGAAAGTCCTGCACCCTGGGAAACCCCTCAGTCTTGGGTAAAACAGGACAGTTGGTCACCCTAGTACAAAATATACCTACTGCATGGGAAATGAATTTGGAATTCTAAGTGGAAGAAAGAGTGGCACCAAGGAAATGAAAGCAAAGGCTAACTGTTCAGTTTGAACTTTAAGGGAATTGTGTGAAAAGAATTGCTGGTAATTCATATGTTCCCTAGTAGTAAGTTGAATTCAGATACAGAACCGAAGCTCTAAGCTGGAATTAAAATTTTCTTAGTTCTGTATAACCCCTTCTCATCTCCTGCATACGCTCTTCCATCAATGTGCTGCTAAATAGGAATAAGAAAATCACCCAGGGATTGTAGGTAAATCTTTGGTTCAGTGAGAAATAATGCACCTATGTGCATAGGTAAATAGATTATCCACTAATATTGGACAGAACTGTACAATGACCGATCTTTATCATACTAAATAAAATACAAGGATCTCTTTATCAAACTTGATGCCACTGAGTTGCTGAGGAACACACTGAGGTCTGGTTCCCTGGCTCTAGAGTAAGTGTGAGCAATGATAGTGCTGGTCAGAGCACTATCTCTTTAGTGGGTGTGAACGGCCAACAGAAATGTGCACTGTGATAAGACATAAACATAGTCTAAATAAGAACTATAACCTAGCAACCAGGCATGAAAGTACCTCAGTTTGTCTTTGTTGGGGTTCTCAAAGAAAGAGAAATGGTCCATGAAAAATCTCAAAACAAATGGAGGAGAAGGTTAATTGACCATTAAATAATTAGCACATGATAGAGCAGTTGACACATAACAATAGCTAATGTTTTTTATGTGCTTTACCTGCAGTATCTTATTCAAACTCCCAAATATTCTCAGTATGTTGGTGCAATTATTATATCCTGATTTTAAAAATAAGGGATTTTCAACCATGAGTTTCAGAGTGATTAAGTTACTTCTCCAATATCACATAGCTTAGAAATGACAGAGCCAGGGCTCAATTTCAGGCTTGTGAAATTCCAGAAAGTTCCAAAAACACCTATTCTTAGCCACTACTCATATGACCGTTCTCTAGATTTTGAGCTCCATTGTGCCTAGGGCACAATCTCTAAATTTAGTCCCATTGTTTGTTCATTGACGTTTTATTTATTCAACAAATATATGTCACAAGAGTTTTGTGCACTTTTGACTACATATATCAAGTAAAGCCCTCTGTTAACTACAGTATGAAAAAAATGAGATGCTTCTTCAATGTCAAGGAATAAAACTTGATATTGAAATAATAATAATGACTGACATGTATGGGGCATATGACTTGTATAAACATCATTTAAATTCCAGAGCTTTCATGGCATCATCTATAAAATACTTATGTCAACATCCATGTGGCTTATTTCATAATGCTATTGGGAGTGTCTGTTTTAAAGAAGATCTTGAAACATCTTTAAAAAATAGTAGATACAAGGGGCCGGCTGTAGCCCAGTGGATAGGGCACCGGTTCACCACATGGGAGGCCCCGGGTTCAGTTCCCGGGGACCTCTCCAAAGCTGGCAGACCCCCTTGAGAAGGGCAAGCCGCCGTGGGTGAGGCAGAGCCGCCGTGGGCAGGGCAAAAAAAGCCTCCACGGGCAGGGCAAGTCACCCACGAACAGAGCAGATCAGCCCGTGAATGGAAGCGGAGCCACCTGTGAATGGAAGCAGACCTGCCCTGGAATGGAGCAGAGCCGCCTGCGCGGTGACCTGGCTCGGTGCGTCACCACAACAGGGGAGACAGAGCAGACACAGAAGAGCACAGAGAAAGGAACACAGCAAGAGCAAGGAGAAAGGTGTGAGGGGGGGGGGATATGTAACAAAAAAAATTATTAAAAAAAAATAGTAGATACAATACAAAGGGGTGATGAAAATTTTTGCTGCTCCTAGTATCAATAAGTGAACAAATAGCCTGGAAATATTGCAAAATACTTATAAAAGATGGAGGTTACTTATGTAGATTTTTTACTGAGGAGAATTAACAAATTCAGTTTAAGCTGAGGATTATAATACAACCTAAATTTGTAAATGTATTATTAATATTAGAAAATTTCAAAGAATATATTCTCGTTATATAATTAGCTTTTTTCAAAATCATGTAATGTTAAATGTAATATCATTGAACAGTACAAGAGAAAAAGAGAAAAATATCAATCACAACAAAAGTCTTAAAATTATACCATCCTAAGAAAATTTCCTTTTAAAAAAGATCACAGAAAATTTAACTTTTTAGTTTATCTGAGTAAACAATATTATGCATATTCACTTGTTGTTTATGAAGCATATATACTATTATAGAAATTGCTGCTTGACTTTAGGAAACTGATGAAAATTAAGCTCATAAAAATTTAATGCTGTGAAACCTGAGTGTAGAATACATAGTTAGGTGTAGTTTTTCAGAAATACTACACAAAGACTGGAAAAAGAAATTACATTTAGCTCTACTCACTCATTTTTAAAGGAACAGTTTCCTTTAAGCCAACATGTGTCTACTCTGCTCTTAGAACTTAGTGAAAATAATTGTATTATTAAAATATCAGGACAGGCTTAAGGTCACCAGGAAGGATGAGGTGAAAGTTCTTGACAGAATTGAGATAACTAAGCAGATTCTTCTATGGCAATGCCATTATGTAACCTCATTTTGTATGTTCAATGTGGAGTCATGCAGAACAGCTAGAAAAACTGACAGGATTTGGGGAATAGGATCTTTTGTGATGAAGTAGGCCTGGGCAGTTTAGTTTTACAAAGGTATATGTTTTCCATGCAAAATGTACGGGAAGTAAAATTCTTACTACGCATACTATTTTGCTGTAAGATGTGCATGGGTAATTTTGTGGTTATGCAGCCTAAAAGCTCACGGTTGTGAGGAGATACCCACAGGATTAAGTAATTTTGCACGGCCCTTCCGTTGCATTTGGAATTGGGTTGAAATGATAAAATTTCCAGAGAAAATACACAATAATAATAATAACAATAAAAAACCTGCTAGATAATAATAAGAACTATGAGGTTTTGAGAAAAGAGATATTGTGCTAATAGAAGAAGGAATAAAAATGACCAGTAAAGCCAAAATATACCTCTTTGTCACAGGAAGATTTTTAATAATTAAAGCTGCTCAAAAAGCTCTTTTCTTGTCAAAGTGCTAGGGCTCTCATTTATTAATTTTACATCATAGATCAGACCCCAGGATAAACATATTATACCTGTAAGCTTATGAAACATTCACAATTATACTTTGATAAAAATATTAATATTCCCATTTCAAAGATTAGAAGAGGGGTTTGGGAGGGTTTTCATTTCCCAAAAGTTGCACACTAGTAAAGGGCAGATAAGAGATTTGAAATAAGGTTTATTTTCACTGCATACAGTTTTAACAATTATACTTGTCTCCTTCACTGGTTCAATTGAGGCAATGCACCATCAAGAATGTCGAATAAACAATTATTTTCCTTTGGATAGAAAGTAAATTTTGCTGATCTCCCCGACACCCTTAACACTAATTCTATAACATTCAATGGATAAGACATTGGATGGATGGATTCTAAAAAGATTTATTAAGACCGACTGTAGTGTTTTCTCAATTTGTTTCCTAGCCTTGGTGTCTTTCCCACTAACTCTGATCTTCTGAGAACTGGAAAATGTCTTGTTTAAGTTTATATACACAAAGTCTAGTACAATACTGGGCACAAAGGAAATGCTCAAGACAAATTTTTGGAAAGTCTGAAACAACAAACTAGGTAATCTAAGACTTCTATTGCTTTCTATATTCTCTGCCAGTATTTCCTTTTCTCATCTTGTCCATATTATCTCTTTTTAAATGAAGATTTCCTTGAGAAATCCCAACTTTCTATAATATTTATATAATTTGCACACACAATCATCTCCTATGCCACACTTTATTTAATATATGGGAAGTATTACCCAGAAATAGAGAAGCTGGGCTCAGGAGTCAGCCATACATTCATTTCAATCCAGACTTCATCACTTATTACTTCTGTAACCTTGAGTAAATTATTTTACTACTCTGAACCTCAGTCTATTCCTCTATGCTTTTTTCTTCATATTGATAATTTTGAAGATAAAACAAGCTAGAACATGCTGATCCACAGTTTGCTGGAAGCATTACAGACAGTAATGGAAATAACTTAAACCTGATACAATTCCAAACTAGGAGCCTCTAGAACAGGACTGTCCAATAGAACGTTCTAAGAATGATGGACATTTTCTATACCTACTCTGTCCAATATGCTCAACACTAGCCACTTGTGGCCATTGTGCACTTTAAATGACAAATGAGACTGGGGAAGTAAAAGGATAGTTTTCTCTAATTTGGACTTATTTACCTTTAAATAGCTAGAAATGGCTACTGCCTACTGTGCTGGACAGTACATGTCTAGAAGATAAGAGTATACATATCTTTTTATTCCTGGCATCTAGTTCCATAGTACCTGGTTCAGAATTGATTCTTTAGAACCCTCCCTGGAAAGAAAAACTATTTGTGATGATGAATAAAATATAGTACTGTCGACAATAAACTGCATTTTGCATCCTTTCTATATGGAATCCCTTCGATAGCTATCAATCTTCAATGAGTTTAAACTGCACTCATCTTTAACACCTTTCCTTGCTGTCTGTATGCTATAAGTATCCTGCTTTAGAAACTCCTCACTTGCTTGCAAACACATTTCCTAGGCTATTCTGGTCACATTGTTTTAATCTAAAAACTAGAAGACCCAACACAGCTATCTTCCTAAGTGGGAGGCAGTGTGGTGTAATGGCAGGTTTGCAGTTAGTTGGACATGGGTTGGAAACCAACTCAGGCACTTTCCAGCTTAGTGGTCTTGGACAAATTGCTTACTAAATGTGTCTAAACTCAGTTTCCTCAACCATAAAGTATACATGTTATCTTACCTACCATAAAGAGTCAAGTGGTCTTAAGGATCATGAAATCAGCTAAATCCTCTGACTTGAAGACAGCACAGAGGATAACTCACTGGGGATCCCTTTCCTCTAACTTTTGTTATTTCCACATCACAGATGCTTGAAATATTTCCTATTTCATCATCACTTTCTCTATTTGGCATCTCTATTTCAATTCTTGCCATAGTCTATTTCCCAAGTGTACTTCCTCCACCTTATGACTGCACACTTTTGATATCTTCTTTCCCACAGCACCTGATGAGAAATGCAAGGCCATCCTCTGCTATGTTCCTTGACTCTAGACTAGCATGTTTCCTCTGGTCCACAAAAATTGATTCTTACAGGTAAATTTTCCTTTATTTAAATGAACTTCCCTGAATGTATTTCAATGCCAGTTACCTTTTCCGTGTTCTGTCTTTGTTTCTTTTTCTGAGGTATATCACATCCAGTTGGACAGAGGAGTCAGAAAGTAGAAGTTAATATTTTGGGTTAGAATGGAAGATGTGCATCTTTAAAAGAACAATTAAACTTTTCAACAACCTAAAATTTCCCATTTTATATCACAAGGACCTATAGCTTAAAGAAGTAGGGAGTAATTTCCCCAGGGTACCACCGCCAGTAGGAAAGTGGAGCTTGGAATTCAACCACATCATTGTCACTCTTGAGTCCACATTCTTTCCTCTTGGGTACAAGGTCTTTTTCCCTAAATATCCCTGGATTGGAGCCACTGGGTCAAGCCCCCATCCAGAGTGATGCAGCTGTAGCAGTCAGGGGAAAAAGAAGGAAGCAAAGCCAAGTAACTTAGTAGGAGGAATGATAATAACCTGACTTAGATTTAAATAATGATAACCCCTCAGGGACTGGTTCTAGCCTGGAGAGTGATTATGCAGATGAAGTCTGTGTGTATTCCTGAAAGTAACATTTTGAATAGAAACCAAACACTTTCACTGACTTCTGTGTTGATGACTATTTTAAGCTGGCTTCCCGAAAATGCATTCCACGCCTCTGCCTTTTTTCAAAAACACACAGCCAAGGGGAAAGGGCAAGTTAAGCTAGCATTTAATGAGTCCTCTAATGTGCCAAGCACTGCCTTAGGCACTTTTACATATGTTATTTTATTTAATCCTAGAAAACATTCTGAGCAGTAGATTTTGCTAGGCCCATTTTTATTTATATTAAGAAACTACGTAAGAAAAAAGCATAAAGGTAAATTATTGAGTGCCTAATATGTATAAGACACCAGGAATTTTATGTTAACCATATTTATTTATTTTTAATGAAAAGGTAACATAAATGTAGCATCATCTTATTACTAAAACCAAGAAAAAGACAGTAGGAGCAAGGAACTTTATACACTAACCTCATGTAGAAATGTACACACAAAATTCCTTTAAACTATCAAGCCAAATCTATCGATTTAACAAAAGTAATTCTAATACACTATGATCAGTAATTTTTATTCCAGAAAATGCAAAACTGTTTTAATTAAAAGATAATGTACATATGTGAGTCACATATTGTTCTATTAATGAGAAAATAATAATCTTCATAGATTCTGAAAAAATATTTGATAAGTCTCAATATGTCTTTATCATTCTAAGAATAACATCTTTAAGATGATAAATCTATACTGGAAATTTTCCTTATTGGATGGTTAGAAATATTTTCTTTATAATTCATAACAGATATAGGATGACCACTTCATTGCATGTATTCAACATTGTACTGGAACTCTAAGGCAATAGGTTCAGACAAGACAAAGGAAGGTAGTATTGAGATTGGAGAGGAACAAATAAAGCTTAAGCATCATGCACACACAGACATACACACAGTTTCCCCACAACCCATTAAGTTTTCTCTAGCCTTGAAAGTGGTACCTTTTCAAACGTCTGATCACTTGATCAGCTTTCTACTTATATCTCTACACAGAAATCTAAGAAATTCTAAATTATTGGACCTAATGAGGAAGTTCAGAAATCTGCTGGATACATTGACTTAAAATAATTATCTGCATCTTGTATTTTAAAACAAAACTGTAATTTAAAATATATTTTTTAAAAAGTCAACAATTGCAATAAAATCTAAGACTAAATCTCAAAAGATGATATCTTTGTGCAGAAAATAAAGCCTTGCAATAAAATAATAACAACAACAAAAACAAATGGATAATATATGCCATGTTTATTGGCTGGAAACGCCGTTAGAAAGATGACAATGCTCCTCAAAATAATCTATACTTTTGATTGTAATGCCAATCAATATCTCAAAACAGATTTTTATGTGGAGCCTGACAGGTGTTCCCAAGTGGTCATGAATACCCAATGTACTTTAAAAGAATAAAATTGGGCAATTATGTTAACAGATATCAATGATTTCTGTTGAACTATAGTTTCAAACATTACAATTTTGACATAATAGATGAAAGAAAAGAATACCTAGACACAGATTCAAGTATATTTGAGTTACATTAATTGTCACAGGGAAAGAATGAGACACTCTCTAAATGGAAATTGGGGCATAAGTATAGACTCTAAGAACGAAGAGTGAGTGGTGAACACTTAAGCAAAGAAGGAAGGGAAGTGGAGTAGGAGGAAGAAGAGTAGGAGAAAAAGAAGAACCACCATCACCATCACCACCACCAAAACAAAAACCAAAACGAATCTCCTAGAGTCATAGGGGACTTTAGCAGTTATCTATCCCAAACTGCCCATTTTATAGTTTAAGACCGCTGGCCAGAAAGGGGAAGTTTCTTGTCTAAATTGAATTGGTAGCACAGCCATGTTTAAAACGTAGGACTCCAGATTCTTATCCACTGCTCCTTAAATAGCAGTATTTAATCCAGCCACAGGGACCTAGAGGTGTAATTTGACCTACTGGAAAGAGTAAGCTCTATGGGGTTTAAGTACAGCTCTTCCACTTTTTGTCTGTGTGTAAGTTACTTAATTTTTCTTATTCTCCATTTTCTCTTTGAGGTAGAATAAGTGCATATCTCACAGTGCTGTTGAGGGAATTCAACGAGAATATAAATAAATTTTTTTCCATGTTCTAGGCATTTAAATGTTGATTTCCTTTTGGAGCAATAAGAAAAAGCAATATTGCCTTTACCCTTTATTACAGATTACAGAGGAAAGAAAGATTTAGTTTAGGGAACATTTATGGTATATCACTGTATTAGGATCTTTGGCTCCACCAAAATTTCTGCCAATAGAAGCATATTCTATGGTCCAAATGCAATGACATCACTTTGAAACTTTTCTCTTTCCCCGTCCCATAAATAAGATGCTTTATTAATCCTCCTCACCTTCCCCTGTACAGAGGAAGACTCTTATTAAAACATGCATAATCTCAAAAACAGTGAATTATCCTAGTCTCCTGTAATTTTTCCAAAGGAAATCCAAAATCTTAACTGAGATACATCTCAGCAGAGTTCTACTTGGCTTTTTCTTTTTAAGGTTAAATGTACCATAGGCTTGGCAGCTGAGAAGCTGAGAAATATATAAATATAAACCATGTCCTTGTGAATGCCTCAGTTCCTTGAATAGTCTCCCTCCTTCCCAGTCCTTATCTTCCCTTCACTAAGTTTAATATGGTACAATCATAAAACCTTTGGAGAGCCTGAGTGAAGGAAAATAGCCTGATCTGCTGTGAATTGTTTAGCCTCATATTGCCAGTCATACCCAGGGCTCAGGAAATATGTTTTGGAAGGGCAGATTCTTCATTTTTTTATCTTTTAAACTCATGATATGTTGACATATATTCTGTCTATTTTATACTCATTTTTCCCCTGAGAGAAGACCATATCACCCATTTCTTTTATTTTTTTATTTTTAATACCATATCTACTGTCCTACAACTTCTCTATTCTAAATTCCTAAAACCAAAGCAAAGTTCTATATTTGAAAAACACCTAGAAGCCCAGTTCATTTAGTTTTCTAAAGACAATGATTGCAAAAGGGTTCTCTTTGGGGGAGCATCCAATCTGTTTAGAAGGGTTAATTTTACAAACGTCTTTAAGAGAACAGTTGATACTTAGAGAGCCTGGATTATGTATCACCAAAAGAATTTTATTAGTTGCATGAGAAACTAAAAAGATTTTGTTAGTTGCACTGGAGAAGTAGGAGGGAGGCAGAGCCTCAAACCTGAAGAAGGCAGCATCTTCTTATGGTACCTGAGATTGCTCCAGCGTATAACATCTTGCTTCAAATTTCAGGAAACTTTAGTAGTAAAACTGCTAAAAAGTATGATTTGCTTAGCAGCAAATGTATTGCAGTGGAAATCAGAAGAGAGATGTGGCTTTACATCAGATATATAGTAGGTAATACTGAGGAAAAAGGGTCTGGCAAGAGAGATACAGGAGAGGGAGAGATGCAGGAAATTTTAAAGGTCATGAGGAGGAAACTGGTTTCTCACAAGGCCATTGAATTTGGGTTTGAAGACTCAGTTTATACTTAATCAGATCTCTACTTGTGGAGATGAGAGTCTAACGAACTTGCATGTCACATAACATATAGTCCAACTGCAAGGAAATTTGAAAATAGAAAAGAAAAATGTCATATCTTTATACATTTCCATAACTTTATCTTTCCAAAAAAATCATTGTTGGAATTTTTATGAATTGTGTTTTTTCCTGTTCTCTGTGTAAACCTATCTACTTTATTGTAATCATAGCATGGGTAAAAACAAAATGGGTCTCTTCCTCCATCAATTGACATTATGTTGTTTTTCATTGTTGTATAATCTTTTTTTATTATTTTATTTATTTATTACATTCCGCCCCGCCCCCCTTTCTGCTTGCTCTTGCTGTGTGTCCATTCTTGTGTTCCTCTCTGTCCGCTTTGTCTTCCCCCCTTGCGGGGACACGCTGAGACCGGTCACCGGGCAGGCGGCTTTGCCCTGCTTGTGGGCAGCTTCTGCTTCCATTCATGGCTGGCTCTGCTTCAGTTTGTGGGTGGCTGGCTGCACT
>PVKH010028559.1:0-12820 GCA_004027955.1 Chaetophractus vellerosus
CAATTCCAGGGGCAACATAGGCAGCTTCACCCTCCATAGCTTATAGAACCAACTACATCCTTGATTCCTACTACACAACCAGCAAGGGAGAAAAGACAAGAAAGCCCTAAACTAAAGGGAAAAACTGCACACAGAATAAATACAGCTAGTGAGCCAGATGCAAAAACACAAACAAAAAATTACAATCCATCCCAAGAAGAGGAAGATCACCCAGTTAAAGGAATAAGATAAGCCTGCAGATGACATAAAGGAGTTGAGACAACTAATCATAGATCTTCAAATAAATCTCCTTAATAAATTCAATGAGATGGCTAAAGAGATAAGGATATTATGAAGACACTGTGGGAGCACAAAGAAGAATTTGAAAGCATATATAGAAAAATAGCAGAACTGGGGCCAGCTGTAGCCCAGTTGGTAGGGCACCAGTTTACCACATAGGAGGCCCTGGGTTCAGTTCCCGGGACCTCCTTGAGTGGGCAGACCAACTTGAGAAGGCAGGTTGCGGCAGGCAGGGCAAAGCCTCCAAGGGCAGGGCAAAGCCACCAAGCCCCCACGAGCAGGGCAAGCCCCGTGAGCAGGGCAAGCTCATGCCATGCGGTGAGCTGCCTCGGCAGGCCCCCACATGGGGGGGACAACCAGACACAAAAGAGCACAAGAATGAACACAGTAATAGTTGGGGACATCAATACCCCACTCTCAGCATTGGATAGAACATCTGGACAGAGGATCAACAAAAAAACAGAGATCTTGAATAATAAGAGAAATGGACTGAACCTAATAGACATTTACAGAAATTGCATACCAAAACAGCAGAATATACATTCTTTTCAAGGGCTCATCGATCTTTCTCCAGAACATAGACCATATGTTGGGTCACAAAACAGATCTCAGTAAATACAACAACATTGAATTTATGCAAAGCATCTTCTTTGATCATAATGGAATGAAGTTGGAAATCAAAAAGCAGCAGAAAAAGGGAAAATTCACATATATATGGAGATTAAACAACACACCCTTAAATAATCAGAGGGTGAAAGAAAAAAATCCAGGAGAATTCAATAAATATCTCAAGATGAATGACAATGAGAATACAACATATCAGAACCTATTGGTTGCAGTGAAGGCAGTGTGGAGAAGAAATTTTATAGCCTCAATGCTTACATTAAAAAAGAAGAAAGAACTAAAATCAATGATCTAACTATACAGTTGGAGGAACTAGAAAAAATAGCAAACTAATGCCAAAGCAAGGAGAAGGAATGAAATAACAAAGATCAGAGCAGAAATAAATAAAATTGAGAAGAAAAAAACAATAGAATTAACAAAACCAAAAGTTGGTTCTTCAAGAAGATTAACAAAATTGACAAACCCTTATCTAGACTGACTAAGAAGGAAAGAGAGAAGATGCAAATAAATGAAATAAAAAATGAAAAAGGGAACATTACTACTGTCCCCACAGAAATAAGAGAGATCATAAGAGGACACTATGAATGACTTTATGCCAAAAATCTAGACAATGTAGCTGAAATGGAAAAATTCCTAGGAATGTATAAACAACCTACACTGACCCTAGAAGAAATAGAAGACCTCAAGTCACAAGAAAAGAGATTGAAACAGTCATCAAACAGCTCCCCAAAATGAAAAGCCCATGACCAGGTGGTTTCACAGGTGAGTTCTACCAAACATTCAAAGAAGATTTAATACCAATCTTACTCAAGTTCTTCCAAAAAATTGAACAAGAAGGAACACTGCCAAACTCAACCTGTGAAGCCAACATCACCCTAATACCAAAGCCAGATAAAGAAGTTGAGAAAATAGAAAATTACAGACACACTTCTCTAATGAATACAGATGCAAAAACCCTCAATAAAATACTTGTTAGTATAATCCATCAACACATGTGAATTTCATACCTGGCATGCAAGTCTGGTTTAACACAAGAAAATCAATCAGCATAATACACCACATTAATAAATCAAAGAAAAAATCACATTATCTTATCAATTGACTCAGAAAAGGCATTTGGCAAATACAGCATCTCTTCTTGATAAAAGTACTGCAAAAAATAGGAACTGAAGGAAACTTTCTCAACATGATAAAGGCCATATATGAAAAACCCACAGCTAACATTGCACTCAATGATGAAAGACTGAGAGATTTCCATTGAGATCAGGGACAAGACAAGGATGCCCATCATTACCACTGTTGTTCAGTCTAGTGCTAGAGATTCTAGCTAGACCAATCAGGCAAGAAAATGAAATAAAAGGCATCCAAATTGGAAAGGAGAGTTAAAACTTTCACTATTTGCAGATGATATGATTGTATATCTAGAATGTGCTGAAAAATCTACCACAAAGCTGATAGAGCTTATAAATGATTTCAGTAGAGCGTCAGGGTACAAGATCAGTACACAAAAATCAGTGGTGTTTCTATACACTAATAATGCATACTCTAAGCAGGAAGTCAAGGGAAAAAAAAAACATTTGCAATGGAAACTAAAAGAATCAACTATTTAAGAATAACATAACCAAGGATATAAAGCACTTGTATTCAGAAAACTATAATGCATTGCTAAAAGAAATTTAAAAAGACCTAAGTAATTGGAAGAACATTCCATGCTCATGGGTTGGAAGACTAAATATCATTAAGATTTCAATTCTACTCAAATTGATATACAGATTCTATGCAATCTCGATAAAAATTCCACCAGTATTTTTTTAAATAAATGGAAAGCATGACTATCAAATTTATCTGGAATGGTAAGAAGGCCCTGAATAGCCAAAACATCTTAAAAAAGAAAGGGGAAGTTGGAAGACTCTCACTTCCAGACTTTAAATCATATTACCTAGCTACAGTGGTAAAACAGCATGGTCCTGGTATAAAGATAGACACATAAACCAATAGAACTGAAGTGATGGTTCAGAAACAGACCCTCACATTTATGGCAAAGTGATTTTTGACAAGCCTGTCAAACTCACCCAGCTGGGAAAGAACAGTTTATTCAACAAATGGTGCTGTGAGAACTGGATATCCATAACCAAAGAAAGAAAGAAGACCCCCAACTCACACCTTATACAAAAATTAACTCAAAATGGGTCAAAGACCTAAATATAAAAGCAAATAAAATAAAGCTCCTAGAAGAAAATGTAGGGAAATATCTTCAAGACCTGGTAGCAGATAGTGGATTCTTAAACCTTACATCAAAAGCATGAACGATAAAAGAAAACATGGATAAATTGGACCTTCTCAAACTTAAAGACATCTGTGATTCAAAAGACTTCATCAAGAAGGTGAAAAGACAGCCCACTCAATTGGAGAAAACATTTGGAAACCACAAGTCTGATAAGGGTTTGATTTCCATAGTATATAAAGAGGCCATACAACTCAACAATAAAAAAGCAAGGAATCCAAGAAAAAAATGGACAAATGATTTAAATAGACGTCTCTCCAAAGAGGAAATACAAATGGGCAAAAAGCACATGAAAAAATGTTCCACATCACCAGCAATTAGGGAAATGAAAATTAAAACAATAATGAGATATCACCTAACACCGCATAAAATGGCCATTTTAAAAAACAGATAACAATAAGTACTGGAGAGGATGTGGAGAAATAGGAACACTCCTTCATTGTCAGTGGGAGTGTAAAATGGTGTGGCCTCTGTGGAAGACAGTTTGGCAATTCCTCAGGAAACTAAATATAGAACTGCTATATGACCCAGCAATTCCTGTACTAGGAAAATATCCAGAAGAAATAAAAACTATGACACAAACAGACATCTGCACACCGATGGTCACAGTGGCATTATTCACAATTCTCAAAAGATGAAAACAACCTGTATTAGTCAGCCAAAGTTGTGCCATTGCAAATATACCATTAATTGGTTGGTCTTTATAAAGGGTATTTATTTGGGGTAGAAGCTTACAGTTACCAGGCCACAAAGCATAAGTTTATTCCCTCACCAAAGTCCACATGTTGGAGCAAGACAGCTGCATACATTTGCCAGGGTTCAGGCTTTTTGTGTTCCTCTCTTCACAGGGTTGCAGCTGTAGACTATCAGGGGAACGGCTCACTTGTCTTCTCCTGGGGTGTCCTCTCCAACATCAGAACTACTTCTCAAATCTGCTTCCTCTGTCTTTGGCCTTGCCTTTTATACTTGAGACCACACCCACTGAGGGGCGGTGCTCAATGCCCTACTGATGTGGCCCATTTAACACCCTAATCATAACCTAATCATGCCCAGATTAACAGATCAGTTTACAAGCATGATTCAATTTATATCTTTGGAATTCATAACTATATAAAACTGCCAAACCATTACACAAACCAAGTATCCATAAACCAATGAATGGATAAACAAAATGTGGTATACACATATGATGGAATACTATGTTGCAGTAAGAAGAAATGAAATTGGGACACATGTGATAACATGGATTAATCTTGAAGACATTATACTAAGTGATGTAAGCCAGACACAAAAGGACAAATATTGCATGGTCTTGTTAATATGAACTAAATACAAAGAATAAACACATGGAGTTAAAACTTAGAGTATAGGTCTTTAGGAGATAAGAGGACAGTTGAGAAGAAATACTGATGCTTAATGTATGTAGAAGCTTTAATTAACTTGACTGTAAAAGTGTGGAAATGGATAGAGTTGATGGTAACACATTATAGTGAGTAGCAACCAGTTTATAAATGAGATTGTGGATGAAAAGGGTAGTCTGAGGAAGTAAATGTTAATTGAAAGAAAGCTAAAGAATAATCTAGGGACTGAATAACACAGTGAACCTGGAGGTGGATGAGAATTATAGTTGAGGGTACAAATGCAAGAGTGTCCTTCTGTGAGCTAGAGGAGATGTACATCACTATAGCAAGGTGGTGGGAATATGGAGAAGAATGGGAAATCTACAATTGGTGTGACCTATAGACTGTAGTTAACAGAAATACTATAATATTCTTACATCAATGCCAAAGATATACTGTGTTGATAATGGAGGTGTATGGAAAATGTGTGCCAAATGTATGCTATAGACCATGGTTGGTGGTAATAGCCTGATGATATTATCTCATAATCTGTAACAAATGTTCCAGCAAGGTTTTGTGTGTTGATGAAGGTTTTATGGGAATTCTACACATATGTATGATTGTTTTGCAAGTTCATAACCTCTGTAATAAAATATATTTTTAAAAGGTAGGGTGGGTTGGGGGAAAAATATACCAAATGTAAGATAGGGACTATAGTTAGTATTAATATTTTGATGATGCTCTTGCATAATTTGTAACAAATGTTTCACAACAATGCAAAGTGTTGATGGAGGGGTGATGTTTGAGACCACTGTATGATGTTATGTATGTTTATTTTGTAAGTTCACAATCTTTACTATACACTTATTGTTTATGCATGGTCATGTATGAATGATATTCTTCAATAAAATATATTTTTTAAAATGAATGAAAAAAATCACCTCCTCAGATAGGCTGTCCTGATGACCTTCTCTAAAATAGCAGCCACCAGCCTTTTTCTAATATTTAATTTTATTTAAATGGCAGTTGTCACTATATAATACTGTTGTATATATGTGTGGTAAGATAAGATTAACTTGCAGGTGGTTGGTGGTAATTTGGCGCTAATCTTCAGGGATGCCTGGGACCATAGTACTTAGTCTTGGCCAAGAGAGGAATGAGAAGAAGGAGCCAATGATTTATAGATGTTGTTTAAGGTCTAAATCCACCCTGTAGGCACACTTAATCATGTTGTTGTTGCTTATAAGAAATGAGTAGGTTGTTGGTTTCCCTGGTGTACTTGATTACACAGCCAAGTACTAGTGAGGCATATAAGTTCCCACAATAAAGGAGTGTCTTGGCTCCCTTGAGACCAGGGTCTATTCAGTTAGTATGCCAGATTATGAAATTAGAGCACAGTAGGGAAATATAGTGTGGCAGTTTGTAGATTTTTATGGATCCCAAAAAAGTCATGTTCTTAGAGATAATCCATTCTTGTGAATATAAACTTATTGTAGATGGGAAATTTTGAATAGATCAATTCAGTAGGGCATGGAGCAGAGTGGGTCCTAATCCTTTTATTGGAATCTTTATAAATGGAGGAATAAAATTCTCAGACACAGAAAACAGAGGCAGAGACAGAGACACTGAGAGAGAGGTGCCAGAGGTTGGAGGCTGGAATCAACAGACCACAGATGCATGGAAAGAGGTCCACAAGAGGCTAAACAAGATGAGGACCAGAGGAGAAGGAAGAGATAAGCTATATGCCTGATTGATAAGGGAAGTTTGGGACCCTGACTCCCCCTCACGGGAATTCAGAGTCTTAGAAAAACAAAAGGTCTCACTCTCCCTTTCTCCTCCTCAGTCCCCCCCCACAGGCCATCATTAGCAATATAAGCCCTAGCAGCACCCCTCTTTGAAAAAAAAATTTACAACCCTAAACAAAGAATAACTCCCTTTCTTATGACCCTGAGCTAAACCAGCAAATAATTTAACTGCCTGCCCTCTCACTTTAGGAATTTTATCTCTTTCGCTTATCAACCCACTAGCCAATGAATAGAAACTTATGTAACTCCATGAAAAGTGTTGGGGGTCCCCCAGAAGTTAGAGACTGGGTTTTTATTGTAATAAAATTGTGTCTCTCCACCTCCTCTGAGTGCTGTTTGAGTTTTCTGAGATCAATTTTCTGTTACATCGGAGAAGGAAGAGATAAGCTATATGTGTGATCACCCACAGCTGAGTATGGGGAGAAATTAAGCCTGGTGGAGATGGCAGAGGCCACAGAGTCAACATTATGACCAGCCATGTGCTTGATCACACAGAGCTACAACTTTCTGAGACAGCATCTCTTAATGATGCCTTGATTTGGACACTTCCATACTCTCAAAACTATAAGATTTTACTTAATACATTCCCATAATAAAAGCCAACCCATTTCTTGTATATTGCTCCCAGCAGCTTTTAGAAAACTAAAAGAAAATCAGTTGTGTTAGGCTTCTCTAAGGAAAAAGAACTGATGGGAGGTATCTGAAAATATTATGAGATATAAAATTTCCTCACATTTCTGTGGGGGTGCACAATTCTAAATTCCATAGGACAGGTTGTAAGCCAGGAACTACAATGAAGGTTTGCAAAGAATTCCCCAGGAGAAGATAGCCTTCTGAAATAGAGATGGAAATTCTCTCTTCTGACTGCTGAAATCAACATTTCTCTTTTTAAGGTCTTCAGCTGATTGGGTGAGATGTCTCCCATTGCTGAAGGCAATCTCCTCAGTTGATTGTAGATTTAATCAGCCATATACAAAATCAATTTACTAATGATGTAACCCCATGAAATGTCTTCATAATAACAATGAGATCAATGCTTTCTTGATCAAACAACTGGGCACCAATTGGCTCAGTTGACATATGAGCCTTACCAACTCATATAGGAATAGCTTTTCTTATGATAAAAAGGAGATTCTAAAATAAACTGTATTGTGGAAACTTAAGAAAGTTTTAAATCTTAAGTGAACAGGTAGGAGTAATTTTTCCTGTTCCAAAGTTCTTGCAATAGGGTTCTGTTATCACATGGGCCTGCATTCAGCAATGTGAAACAGAATTTAACTGAATAAAATGTCCATAAAGAAGGAGAATTGTGGGGAATTGGCAGAGTAAAGAGCTCATGGCACAGTCCATCCAACAAAAACAGGAACTGTTGAACTCCAGAAGTCAGAAGACCACTGTATGGCATCCAGTAAAGAGCAGTAGGAAAAGGTTGATAAATAATGTTAAAGAATAATAAATGTTCTCTCCAGAGGCTGCAAGATTCCATTCTCCATTCTTGCTGCTGGCTGCCTTGGGGTCTAGTCCCTGTTTACCAGAAAGGGACATTAAAAATCCTCTTACCCAAGTCCAGATGTGGCAAATCACCGATCACAGCTTTTGATTACTTAATTCAGACCGAGGGGGCCCAGCTCCGAAGGCAGCCATCGTTCCAACCTGCCACAAAGGTGGTGTCAGCTATTATTTCAAATGGTCCTAGTGGGGCAGTGGTGGTGGATACTTGAGGGCAGTAGGCTTCTTCAGGGCTAGGGGACATTTAGTTGAAGGGCTGCATTTGCTGGACAGGTCAAGAAAGCTCAGCTTTGTGGAGCCATGCAAGTATCTCTTGGTGCTCCTACTAATTCCCTCTTCAGGGTGCTGTGGTGCCAGTCCATGCCCCCTTGTGGGTCCCTGGCCTTTTTTACTTCTAGGAAAGAATGATTTTGGAAAGCCCTCTCCTCTATGCCCACATCCCAGAATTTAACCACCAGGTGAAAGCAGCCTGAAACAAGGGAAGGAGTGTAAGAAAATTTTGAGGCAGATAGCCTGGTTAAAGTTTGTCAGTTTCAAACACTCAGCAGAAGAAGGTTTGTGGGAAACAGAGGGGACAACCAAACTCGGTCAGCAATGCAACCAAACAAAAAACTGAAAAACAAATTCTCTAAAAAAAGAAGGCACAGAAAAGAGGAATCACCAGCTCATTGCATTCCTCTTAGACAGACCTTCCTTATAGGAATGTGGAAGCATGCAAAATTATTACCTTATCACAAGCTCATTGCAAAATAAAGAAATAGACATCACAGAGAATAAATCCCAGGTTAACATTTTAAAATATTAAAATTCACAGAGTGCAAAAAGAATACATGACAAACAAGAAACAGGAAATGATGGTCCATCCACAGGAAGATGCTAAAATCCAGAAAATACCAATGAAAAAGACCATAATGTTGACTGAAAAAAAAAGCTTTTAAAAAAGCTTAAGGATATGAAGGGAAAGAATTAAAGGATATCATGAAAACAATGAAAGAGTAATATGAAAATCTTAGTAAAGTGATAGATATTTTAAAAAGAAGCCAAGCAGAGCTACTGCAATTGAAGACCACAATAACTGAAAATAAAAATGCCACGGAAGGTTTAAAGAGCAGATTGGAGCTGGCAGAAGAAAGTCAGTGAATTCAGGGACAAGACACATGAAATGAGTCAGGCTAAGGAGTAGAAAGAAAATAATGAATTATGAAAAATTAAAAAAGCCTAACACACCTCTGGGACACTAACAAACACGAAATGCACATCATAGGAGTCCATGAAGGGGAAGAAAGAAAGATGCTAAGGACTATTCAAAGCAATAATAAAGAGAACTACACAAACTTAGCCAAAGACATGAAGTGCAAATCCAAGAGCATAGAGAACACCAAACAGGGTTGACATGAAGTAAAATAGACCCAGTCATAACCATCACACTATTGAATGAAACAGATAAGGAGAAAGTTCAAGTTGTGAGAGAAAAGCAGTGAGTGATATACAAGGAAGGCACAATTAGATGAGTGAAAATTTCTCATAAGAAATCATGGAGGCAAGAAATATTTCAAGCACAGAAACAAAAAACCAACCAACCAACCAACCAACCAACTAAACAAACAAACAAAAACCAAGAACAAAAAACTTCCAACCAAGCATTATTTTAGCCTGTGAGACTTTCTTTCAAAAATGAAGGAGAGATTAAGGACATTCCCAGATAAACAAAAGCAGAGGGATTTCAACAACACTAGACCTGCATTACAAACAATGATAAAGAGACTTCTTCAGGCTGAAAGGAAAGGACATCAGACAGTGATTCAAAGCAGCATAGAGAACCAGAACTAAGGAGGAGATGAAGGATAGTAAGAAACTACTGGGGGAACATACAGAAGAAACATACAGAAAAAGATAACAGATCTTCTGGTGATGAATTCCACAATACAAAAAATTTAAAATATGCCGATTTGAACAGGCAGGGGAAAGAATTAGTGATGTCAGAGAGAGTACATCTGAAATTGCACAAATAGTAGAAAAGATAGATAAAAAGAAAAAAATTCAGTAGGGACTCAGGCAATTGAATAACAACATGAAATGCACAAACACACACATTATAGGTATCGCAGTTGAAGAAGAGTAGGGAAAGATTGCAAAAGGAGAGTTGGAGGAAATAATGGCTGAAAATTTCCACATTCTTTAGAGGGAAATGGATGTACATGTCCAGTAAGGACACTACAAACAGTATAAATACTAAGAAGTTATCCCGAGACATATACATATCAAATTGTCAAGCATGTAAGCCAAAGAGAGAATACTGAAAGCAGCAAGATAAAAGAGATCCATCACACACAAGGGAAGTTCAATATTGTAAGTGCTGATTTCTCATCTGAAACCATGGAGGTGAGAAGGCAGTGGTATGATATAAAGTGTTAAAGAAAAAACCCTCCAGGCAAGAAATCTGTATTCAGCAAAGCTGGCATGCACAAATGAGGGAGAGTTCAAAATATTTGCAGATAATCAGAAATTAAGAGAATATGTCAACAATAAACCACTCCTCAAGAAATATTAAACAGAGTTCTGTAGGTGAAAGAAAAAAAAAACAAGAGAGATAGGGGTTGAAGGAGAGTGTAAAAAGAAAGATTATTGGTAAGAATAACTTAAAAGATAAAAAGAAATAAAAACAAAATATGACATATATTTTTGTTGTAAAATACCAGAGATCTGTTGGCTTTTATAAAGGGTATTTATTTGGGGGAAAAGATTACAATTTCAAGGCCTTAAAAAGTCCAACTCAAGGTTGCTTTCTCATCAAAGTCAGTTGCCACATATTGAAGCAAGATGGTCACTGATCTCTGCCTGGTCTCTCCTTTCCCTCCAGGCCTCCAGTCCTCTCTCTCTCTCCTGGTTCTCTCAGGGCTTCTTGTATCAGTCTCTAGCATAAGGCTTTCTCTTTTCCAGGCCTTCTCTGCTGTTCAGATGCTCTGTTATCTTCAGCTGAAAACTACCTGGCAAATGGCTCATCTCTCCCTTGGGCTGCAGGATCAGTAGAGACAAAGTACTCTCCTCTTCCATGTGTCTTCTTGAGTGAGTGTCCATATATAACTGCCAACCAAGGGAGAAACCTGAGTCATGCCCTACTGAACTAGTCCAATCAAATGCCCTGCACTGATTTTATCAAGTAAACTTAAATCCCTTGAATTTAATACAATGAAAGGGTATCACACTCAGAGTAATAGATTAGTTTACAAACATAATCTTTCTCTTCTTTGGGATTCATAAATAATCTCAAACTGTCACAACATTTATAAACCTTAAGAAAAAATGGCGAATATAAGTACTGCCTTGCCAGTAATAACATTGTGTTTAATGGATTAAAGTCTCCAATCCAAAGACACAGATTGGTATATTGGATAAAGAAATATAATCCATCTATATGCTGTCTACAAGAAGCATACCTTAGATCCAGAGACACAAGGAGGCTGCAAATGAATGGCTGGAAAATGATTTTATAAGCAAATAACTAAAAAAGGATGGGAGTAACTATGCTAATATTGGACAAAATAGACTTTAAGTGCAACACTATTGTAAGTGACAAGGAAGCACACAATATACTAATAAAAAGGGTGATATCTCAAGAAGATAGAACAATCATAATCATTTATGCACCTAACCCAGGGTGCCCCAAAATACATGAGGTAAGCAGAGGCAAAACAAAGGGGATACATAAATGCTTCTATAATTATAACAGGAGAATTTAATTCACCATCATCACCATTAGACAGAACCTCTCTACAGAGAGTCAGTAAAGAAACAGAAAATTTGAATAATACATTAAAGGACCTAGACCTAATAGACATACACAGAACATTACACCCAAATACAGCAGGATATTCATTATTCTCAAATGCACATGGATCATTCTCCAAGAGAGATCACATGCTAGGTTAGGGAATAAGTCTCAATGAATTTAAAAAGATTGAAATTATACAAGTAATTTCTCTAAACACAGTGGAATGAAGTTAGAAATTAATAAGGGCAGACAACCATAATAGGCACAAAAATATGGAAGTTAAGCAACACATTTTTTAAAATATATTTTTATTCTTACTTTTTAAAATGTAGTTAGATTACATAAATATTACATAAAAATATAGGGGATTCCCATATGCCCCACTTCCTACACCTCCCAAATTTCCCTATATTAACGTCTGTCATTAGTGTGGTACATTCATTACAAGTGATGAAAACATTTTAGAGTATTGCCAGTAAGCATGGATTATAGTTTACATTGTAGTTTACACTCTCTCCTGCAAAATTTTGTAGGTTATGGCAAGATATGTAATAGTCCATATCTGTCATTGTAAAGTCATTCAGGAAAATTCCCAAGTCCCCAAAATGCCCCCATGTTTCACCTGTATTTCCCTTTCCCTGCCCTCAGAACCTCTAGTGGCGGCTGCCTCCACATGAATGATATAGGTTTTCCATTGCTAGAATCATAATAAGTCTATAGAGTAGAATACCAGTAAGTTTATTTTAGTCCATAGTTCATTCCCCAATCCTGAGGATTCTGGGATGGTGTTGCCCACTCACCCTCTAATTGAGAGGAGGCTTTGATCCTATGGGGCAGATTGATGGAACTCTCTTGCTTGCAGTTGTAGACTCCCTCAGATCCTGGGATGGTTGTTGTCTATCATCATCTCCTTGTTAGTCACCCTGGGTGAGTCCAATGAACTGGAGAATAAGTATTGCAACTCTGTTGAATTTCAGGGCCCAGCTGGCACATGGACAGGCCAGAGATTAAAGTCTCTTGGATGTACACTTACCAACTCCACCACCAAATATAGGTTCAAATAAAAGGGGCAGAAAAGGCATGTGTGGAAATGTCACATCAGAGTCCAACTCTGTCACACTTGGGAGCACAAACTCCAAAGTAAGGCCACTGGCAAGGAACCAAACTCTGGAGCTATCTGCCATGACCATAGGTCCTGGGTGTCTCC
>PVKH010028560.1:0-12817 GCA_004027955.1 Chaetophractus vellerosus
GGAACGGGAAGATCAGCACCAAGAGACGCAAGCCAGGCACCAGGAGAAGTATTGCACTGACCGTCATCACCGAAGAGAAAAGAAGGATTTCCACAGGCACAGCGAGGCCAGTTGTAGAGACTCTCACTGGAAGAGGCATGAGCAGGAAGGTAAACCAAGAGGAAGAGACCAAAGAGAAAGAGAAGGAAGTGACAGAGAGAGGAAATCGGAGAAAGAGACAGAGAAATATCCCCCAAGAGAACAAGAAAGAGATCAACAGCAAAATCATCATGACCAGCACAGTGAGAAAGGTGGAGAGAAGGAAGAGAAAAGGAAAGAAAAGAAAGTATATGAAAGTTAGGAAGGAAAGATATGAGAGCAGTGATAAATGAAAGAAAGAGAAAAATGAGAAATAAGTGTACAATCTTCAGAAAGGTATCAAGACAGAAAGGAAAGCAACCCAGGTTCAAGAGCAGAGGGTAAGTTGTTTGACCTGAAAAAATTCAACAAAATGAGAAACATGGTAATGGGCCGATGAAAGAAGCTCAGAGAAACCCTCTAGTTCAGAAATATCATTGAGAGCAAAACACAGAACCACAGAGAAAAGGATAGAAAAGCATAGAGAACAAGAGCATCTAGCTGAGGCAGTGAGCAAGTTTGCAAAGCGGAACAATGAAGAAACTGTAATGTCTGCTAGAGAGAGGTACTTGGCCAAGCAAATGGCATGGGTTAATGCAAAGACTTATATTGAGAAAGAAGATGATTGATGTCCGCACCAACAGAAAGATCTATGGAAGCAATGGAAGGTAAGACTCTTAGAACATGCTGTATAGAAGAAAAAGGGAGTGCTTTAATGATGGTCTGGGAGGACATGTTTCAAATATATTTTCAGAATTGATTTGAATGTTTGAATTCTATAATCTCATTTAATCATCAGTACCACATTCATGGTTGTATTCAAGTAACTGTAAGAGTGTGATAAATGCCAGTAGGTACTTAATGAGGACCCTTGGCTCTACCACACCCTTACAAAATGATTTAAACAAGTACTCTAATAATGCTGATTTTGATGCAGGAGATGTTCTGTTTTACAAATACTGAATTTCAGATAATAATATGTGGAGTTGACCAGTGAAATATACTTTATGTTCTGAAATTTATATTACAGTACAAAATGTGCTCATACATCTTGTCTAAAACAGTTTCTGCCCACAGCATACTTGAGTTTAAGTGAAAATAAAAATAGTGATCTGCTTGTACATTTAATAATTTAAAAAATAATAAAATAATTATAAATTAATAAAAAAGAAAATATACTCTATGATTGCATTACTAAGAACTAAATATATTGAGTAACAAAAGAATATGCATTAAAACTTTCATATCTTTTGCTATTGTAAAAACAGCAATAAAAATCTTTAAAAATTAACAAATAATTATTATTAGTGAATCATTATATAGTTGCATTTTTACTCTCTAGTATGTTGTAGAATAGCCAACAGTAAATACCTGGAATTACTGAAACCCACTGAGCTGTAATCCAGATAACTTGATCTTTGATAATGATTGTATAACCATTTAGACATTATCTTGTGACTGGCCCCACTTTTACCTCCTTATCCTGTTTCACAACTTTGGAGTCTTGTAATCACAAAGACAGCCCCTAATATTTAATAATGAAGGAACTTGAGTCAGCTCAGAACTAAACCACCACAATTCATAAACTATATTACTAGACAAAGCTAGATCTAACCAAAATTGTCCAGTCTGATGTGCAGTAGCTTAAACCCTCACCTATAAGTGACCTATACCTCATTATAATCCTAAAATCACTCCTATCATCATATTAAGGCTGCCATTTTCTTACATACATTCTGTAACTGGTCACATCATCAATCTACACGTGCTCAATAATTAGATCATCTCTAACTTCATCATCTTGAGCCATTTTCCTCATTATCCTAAAACCTGCCCATCTTTTGATACTTGAAAACTATCAGAGTACTGCAGTTCTGGAGTCCGATTTTTTCTGTTTGTCCACCTGATCTCCTTGCTTCACACTTGGCGATAAGATCTCCCTTTGGGGAAAAAAAAACACTTTCATCGATGTTCCCAGCTTGCTGCCTGCCCTACGGGATTTGCCTTTGCCCATCCGCACAATTGCATGAGACAATTCTTATAAAAATCTCGCACTATTTACAGATATCTCCTGTTGGTTCTGTTTCCCTAGAGAACACTATTAAAGACATCTTTGGAATTGAGGGTGGCTTTTGAGAAGCAGAATCTTAAGGATGAGATTTCTGAATTGAATCGTGGATTTTTGCAATTGGCTCTCGAATCTGATTAGCTTCAAAAGCACCAATGACTCAATTTCCAATAATCTAGATCACACTTAGAGTCTATGGCATGAGTTGGCAATAGAGATATGCAAACTATCACCACTGGATAAAGTTACTCAAATGCTTATAAGAGACAGGGCTTGTGGTGGGGGCATGTTTTTGACCCCTCCACAGTGTTTTTATAAATATTTTAAAAATTGAAATATATCATTCATACATGAACATACATAAACAATAAGTGTATAGTAAAAATTGTGAACTTACAAAATACCAAGCATAAAATCATATTGGGGGGGCGGGGAGAGTTCCCAGACATCATACCTCCACCAACATCTTGCACTGTTGTTATACAATTGTTACAAACTAATCAAGAGCATTGTCAAAATATACTAACTATAGTCCACATCTTACATTTGATGTATTTCCCCCCAACCCACCTGTGATGGTTAGGCTAATGTGTCAACTCGGCCAGGTAATTGTGTCCAGGTGTTAGGTCCAGCAATCAGTGGGCTAATTGTAATACAAGAGCATTATGGACTTGGATCACCAGTGAGTTTACTGCATGGATGGCTGATTACATCTGCATCAATCAGGGAGATTGCATCAGGAATGGATGATGCTTTTATCCAATCAGTTGACTGCCTTAAAAGCGGAAGTGATTTCAACATTCAGAGAGAATTTCCCAGCTATTCTTTGGACAGCCAACTTCTCCCAGAAACTCATCAAGGACCTTTCATCCGACTTTCTTCAGAGGCCCTGGCTTGCAGCCTGCGTGCAGAACCTGTACTTGTGCATCCCCATGGTTGCGTGAGAGACTCATAAAATCTTATATTATTGAGAGATATCTCCTGTTGATTCTGTTTCCCAAGAGAACCCTAAATAAAAAACAGACAAAAAATCAAACAAGGAAATTCCTCCCCTCTCAATATGTCTGTTTCCCCTGATTTACATTGCTGCTATTTCTGGCTATTCTTGCACAATTGTTTATTTGTTTATTAAGCAGTTTTATTGAGATATATTCTCATACCATATGATATATCCAAAATGTATAATCAATGGCTTTTTTTTAGATTTATTTTTATTTATTATACATCCCCCCCCTTTTTGCTTGTTCTTGCTGTGTTCATTTTTTTCTGTGTTCCTCTGGGTCTGCTTGTCTCCCCTGCTGGGGCGACCTGCTGAGTCAGCTCATCGGCGCAGTGGCCCGCCTGCTCGCGGGGGGCTTGCCCTTGCTCGCGGGGGCTTGCCTTTGCCCGCAGAGGCGTGCCCCACCCATGGCAGCATGCCCCACCCACATTGGCTTGCCTTCTCAAGGCAGTCCGCCCATTCGAGGAGGCCCAGGGACTGAACCTGGGGTCTCCCATGTGGTAAACCAGGGCCCTACCAACTGGGCTATACAGCCAGCCCCTCAATGGCTTTTTTAGCTGTTAAATGACCTTTATTGTAAAATTGTAAAATAAAGTAGAAAAATAGAGAGAAAGAAATTACAAATTTTAAATGAGAGTGTAAAGCTGGGTTAGATTTAATATAATCAATTATAAGAAATAGTATAACAGCAAACATTTATAAATGTAAATAATAATTCTAATATAATGGAAATTAATTATAACATAATTCTAATGTTTATATTACAGCTCTAAATATTGGACATAATCAGAATTGTCCAATAACACAGGTGCAGGGAGAGCATTTGACAAAATCCTGCATCCTTTTTTTGGACAAAAAAGGCACTTGGAAAGATGGAAATAGAGGAAATCTTCCTTAACATGATAAAGGACATATACGAAAAACCCACTGCTAACATCATAATCAATGGTGAAAGACTGGAAAGATTTCCCTTGAAGATCTGGAACAAGACAAGGATGGCCACTATCACCACTGTTATCCACCATTGTGCTAGAAGTTCTAGCTAGAGCAATTAGGCAAGAAAAAAAGAAATAAAAGGCATCCAAATTGGAAAAGAGGAAATAAAACTCTCACTACTCACAGAGGACATTATCCTATATTTAGACAATTCTGAAATATCTGTGACAAAGCTATTAGAGCTAATAAATGAGTTCAACAATGTGACAGGATACAATATCAAGACACAACAATCAGTAGTGTTTCCATATACTAGTAATGAGAAAGCTAAGTTGGAAATCCAGGGGGAAAAAATCCATTTATAATAGCAACAGAAAGACTCAGATATCTAAGAATTAGTTTAACCAGGCATGTAAAGGATCTGTATTCAGAAAAGTACAAAATACTGCTTAAAAAAAATCAAAGAAGACCTAAACAAATGGAAGGGCATTCTGTGTTCATGGATTGGAGGACTAAACATTGTGAAAATGTCAATTCTACCCATTATGATTGATAGATTCATTGCAATCCCAATAAAAATTCCAACAACCTACTTTACAGAAATAGAAATGTCAATTACCAATTTTTTTGTAAGGGAATGTGGTCCCGAATAGCAAAACATATCCTAAAAAAAGAGAAAAAAGAGAAAAGGACTCATGCTTCCTGAACTTGAAGTGTATTATAAAGCTACAGTGGTCAAAACTGCATGATATTGGTATAATGATAGACACCTTGATCAATGGAATTGAATTGAGAGTTCAGAAATAGACCTTCACATCTATGGTCAACTGAGTTTTGATAAGCCTACCAAGTCTACTTTACTGGGACATAACAGTCTCTTCAACAAATGGTCTTGGGAGAACTGAATATGCATAACCAAGAGAATGAAAGAGGACCCTCATCTCACTCCCTATATAAGAATCAACTCAAAATGGACCAAAGGCCTAAATATAAAAGCCAGGACCATAAAACTCCTAGAAGATGATATAGGGAAAATCTTTAATATCTTGAGTGGTTGGGGGTCTCTTAAACCTTTCACCCAAAAGCATGAACAATGAAAGAAAAAAATAGAGAAATGAGACCTCCTCAAAATTACATTTGCACCTCAAAGGACTTTGTGAAGAGGGTAAAAAAGCAGCCAACTCAATGAGAGAAAATATTTGGAAATCACACATCTGACAAGGGTCTAATATCCATGATATATAAAGAGATGTTACAACTCAACAATAAAAAGATAAATGGCCCAATTTAAAAATGGGCAAAAGACCTGAATAGACATTTTTCTAAAGAAGAAATACAAATGGTGGAAAAACACATGAAAAAAAAGTTGCTCATCACCACTGGCTATTAGGGAAATACATACTGAAGCTACAATGAGATATCATTTCACAACTGCTAGCACGGCCAATGTTAAAAGAAAACAGAAAATTACAAGTGTTGGAGAGTATGTAGAGAGATCGGAATGCTTATTCACTGCGGTGGCAATGTAGAATGGTACAGCTGCTGTGGAAGTCAATTTGGTGGTTCCTAAGGAAGTTCGATCTAGATCTACCATGTGACCTGGCAATACCACTACTGGGTATATACCCAGAAGATCTGAGAGCAGTGACACAAACAGACATCTGCACACTGATGTTCATAGCACCATTATTCACATTTGCCCAAAGATGGAAACAACCCAGGTGACCATTAACTGATGAATGGATAAACACACGATGGAATATTATTCACTTGTAAGGAGAAATGAAGTCATGAAGCATATGACAATGTGGATGAACCTGGAGGACATTATGTTGAATGAAGCAAGCCAGACAAAAGAGGACAGATATTTTATGATTTCGCCATTAAGAACTAAATATAATGAGCAAACCCATGGAGCTAGTAGCGAGAATATGAGTCACTAGAGAATAGAATGTGGTTAGAGAATGGAAAGCTGAGGTTTAATGTGGGCAGAATTGTTAAAAAGATTGTAAATGTTTGGAAATGGAGATGGTGAAAGTACATCGTAGGGTTTGTACTTAGTAGCGCTAATATGTGGGCACCATAGTGGTTGAAAGGGAAAGTCTAAGGACGTGTATATTACTAGAAGGAGAGCTAAAAATGAAACACTGGACTGTATAGCATAGCAAAACTTCTTGTGAAAAATGAATATGGTTAATAGTGCATATGTAAGTATGTTTTTCTGAAACAGATCAAATGTACATTAATGTTACAAGAGGTTACTACCAGGGTGATATTTGGGCAAAAATACAACTAAAATAAACTACAGACAGTAGTATATAGTAATATATTAATAATCTTCCATCAATGGGAAAAAAGGAAGCATGCTAAGTTAAATAAACTAGATAAAAGGTACTACATATTGTTTGACTTCATCTATGCAAAATGCAAATATAAATAAATTTACAGAGATGAAATAGATTAGCAGTTATATATGGAAGGGGGTAGATAGAGAGATTAAGAGGTAACTATTAAGGGATAGATAGGGTTGTTGTTGTTGTTTGGAGTAGATAAAATTCTCTAATATTAATTGAAGTAGTAAATACCCAACTCTGTAATTATACAAAATGTCATTGATTGTACACTTTAAATGAATTGTATGGTTTATGAATATGTTTCAATAAAATTAATTAAAAATAAAAAAAGTCTACTTGGGAATTCTTCACATTTTATTGGAATGAATTACCACAGATAATTTGCCAACTCATAATTTTATGAGGCAGAAAAACTCAAAATCTTTTCCAACAGTAGTCATGCTAAATCATTATTGTTCCAGATGGATTATTTTAATTAATGAGTAAGCATAAGAAAGGGTTAAAGAAAAATGAAGTATGCAAAAATATATCTCTTCTCCAGTCCTCTTCAATTAAAAGCAAGTATTTGTTTTGTATGAAGAAACTTACAGAATACTGATCACAGGAACAATTTGCTAGTTGCACTGAGTAATTATTGTTCATATACTATAATATTGTTATTTTACATTTATCTGTTCTACTCCAGCTCTTTTTGGAGTTACTATTTGCATGGAATACCTTTTTCCAACCTTTCACTTTTAACCTCTTTGTGTCCTTACATCTGAAGTGGGTCTCTGGTAGACAACACATATATGGCTCATATTTTTTTATCCATTCTATCAGTCTGTGTCTTTTGATTGGGGAGTTCAATCGATTAGCATTCAGTGTTATTACTGTAAAGGCATTACTTATTTCATCCATTTTGTCTCTCAGCTCTCTGTTGTCACACCATTCATTTTCTATCTTCTTACAGTTCAGACTGTAGAACACCCTCTCTCCCACATAGTTCTGCATGATACATGATGATATAAAATGGCCTATATCCTCCATTGCAACATCACCCAAGACAATTCCCAAGTCCCAAAAAAGCCCCCATATTACAACTGCCCTTCCCTCTCCCTGCCCCCAAAGCATCCAGAGGCCCCTGGCTCCACATAATTTTGTAATTTCTTCCATTGCATGAATCACAAGTCTATAACAGGACACCAACAAGTCCACTCTAGTCCATAGCTCTTCCCCCAATCCCGAGGAGTCTAGAATGGTGATGTCCCCTCCACCACCAAGTGAGAGGGGGCTTACATCCCATGGATATGATGGAAGAGATTATCCTGCCTGCATCTGCAGGCTCTCTCCATTCCCCAGGATAGCTGTCGTCCATCATCATCTCCCCACTAGGTGTCCTGGGTGAGTCCATTGAGTTGAAGAGTAGGAGTTGCAGGTCCACAGAGCCTCTGAACCCAGTTGGCACATGGACAGCCTGTAGTCTCCAGTCTGGAAGTACACCTAAAACTCTGGCATCAAATATAGGTTTGAATAGAAGAGACAGATGGACCATGTGCAGTGAAGACATATTTTGGTCAGACTCTGTCACTCTCAGGAGCAAGGATTCCAAATTAGGGCCCACTGGTAAGGCACCAAACTCTGGGGCTATCTGCCCTGATATAGGACCTGGATATCTCCAAAGCCCTCAGGAGGCCCTCTGTTTGGGGTGATATCCATATTGGAAGCCTAGGAGGTCCTACTGGGATCTGCATAAGTGTTACCTCTGGGCTGACCTCCCTACTCACTTTGAAGTCTCTTAGCCCTATGATGAACTCATTTGTCTTTACCATTTCCCCCTTTTATTCGAAGTCTTTTTCCAGTCGTACTGCCCGTTGGCACTTGTTAGTAATCCCTGATTGCCAGGGAGGTTCATCCCCGGGAGTCATGTCCCACGCTGGGAGGAAGGTAATGCATTCATATGCTGAGTTTGGCTTAGAGAGAGGCCACATTTGAGCAACAAGGAGATTCTCAAGAGGCAACTCTTAGGCACCCCATAACACTAGGCTGTTTCAATTTCAAGTGCAAAGGCTCATAAGGCTAGTCATCAGTAACAAAGGCCCATCAATGGATCATCCTCCTTTGCCAGACACTGCCCCTGCACTTGGGGGAATGTTGCTACTCTCCTGGAAAATATGGCAGAGCTCATAAGGGAATTCAGTGTTCTCCCATTTATTAATTCTTCACCCTGTGTAATGGATTGGCAGTTTTATGTAATTATGAATTCCAAAAATATAAATTGGATTATGCTCATAAACTCATCTGTTCATCTGGGCATGATTGTTTTATGATAAGGGTATTAACTGGGCCATGTCAGGAGGGTGTTGGGCCCCGCCCCTCAGTGGGTGTGGTCTCAAGTATAAAGGCTAGGCAGCAGATTTGAGTTGCAGAGATTTGGAGAAGCAGATTTGAGAAGCAGTTCTGATGTTGGAGTGAGCTATTCGCCCGATAGTATACAGCTGGCCTTGTGGAGAGATACAACGCATAGAGAGCCTCATGGTCTACAGCTGAACTTGTGGAGGAAGCAGAAGCTAAGCCCGGAGAGAAACGCAGTCCCGGGAACAGAGGAACCCGGAAGCCTGAACACTGGAGACATCAGCAGCTGTCTTGTTCCAACACGTGGACTTTGGTGAGGGAAGAAACTTATGCTTTGTGGCCTGATAACTGTAAGCTTCTACCCCAAATAAATACCCTTTATAAAGACCGACCAATCTTTGGTATATTTCAAAAGGCACGCCTGTGGCTGACTAAAACACCCCATGACCATGCCCCGTGAGCATTTGAACAATTATGCATGCCTCTTATGTATGTTCAGGGGTACTTCCTCCCATGCACCCCCAATCCTGACACCCCACCACCACCAATGATCCTCTCCCATCCCTTTTGTTACTCTTCTGTGATCCATAGCCTCTTCTGCTTTTTTCTTGCTGCTTTCAGAATCCTCTCTTTATCTCTGATATTTGTCATTCTGAATAGTAGGTGTCTCAGGGTAGGTCTATGCAGATTTATTCTGTTTGTGGTTTATTGTCCTTCTTGGATATTGATATTTATGTCCTTCATAAGGGTTAGGAAGTTTTCAGCCATTATTTCCTCAAATATTCTTTCTGGCCCTTTTCCATTCTCTTCTCCTTCTGGGACACCAATAATGCAAATGCTTGTGCATTTCGCATTGTCATTCAATTGCTTGAGACTGTATTCCATTTTTTTCCACTCTCTTCTCTTGCTGTTCTCCTGTCTTTTCCAGTTCCAGTGGTCTGCCTTCAAAATCACTAATTCTGTCTTCAAGCAATCAAATCTGCTCCTAGGTGCTGCTAATGTATTTGTTTTGTAATTTTATTTTTTAAAAAGATACTTAGATTACATAAAAAGTTACATAAAAATATAGAGGATTCCCATATGCCCCGCTCCCTACACCTCCCACATTTTCCCACATTAACATCCTTCATTAGACATTCGTTGCAATTGATGAACACATTTTGGAGCCTTGCCACTAAGCATGGATTATAGTTTACATTGTAGTTTACACTTCCCTGCACAATTTTGTAGGTTATGGCAAGATATATAATGGCCAGTATCTGTCATTGCAATATCATTCAGGATAATTCCCAAGACCCAAAAATGCCCATATATTTTTTATTTTTTTATTTTTTAACAATATTTTTCTATTTTTTAAAAGATACTTAGATTATATAAATATTACACAAAAATTGTAGGGATTCCCATATGCCCCACCTCGCATACCTCCCACAACCTCCCAGGCAAACATCCTTCATTAGTATGGCACATCTCCTGCAATAGATATACACATCTTGGGGCTTTGCCACTAAGCATGGACCATAGCTCACATTGTAGACCACACTCTCTCCCACACAGTTCTGCATGTTATATGATGATATGAAATGGCCTATATGTGTCATTGCAATGTCACTCAGGATAATCCTCAAGCCCCAAAAAAGCCCTTGTATTTCAACTGCTTTTCCCTCTCCCTGCTCCCAAAGCGTCCAGTGGCCACTTGCTCCACATTAATGTAATTACTTCTATTGTGTGAATCACAGTATGTCTATAACAGAATACCAGTAAGTCCAATCTAGTCTGTAGCTCTTCCCCCAATCCTGAGGAGTCTAGGATGGTGATGTCCACTCCATCTCCAAGTGAGAGGGGGCTTATATCCCATGGATAAGATGGATGGGATTATCCTGCCTGCATCTCCATTCCCTGGGATGGCCGTTGTCCATCATCATCTCACCACCAGGTGTCCAGGGTAAGTCCATTGAGCTCTAGAGTAGGAGTTGCAGCTCCACCGAGATTTTGGACCCAGCTGGCACATGGACAGCCCAAAGACTCCGGTCTCTGGAAGTACACCTACAAACTCTGGCACCACATATAGATTTGAATAAAAGGGACATATGGACCATGTGCAGGGAAGACATATTTGGGTCCAACTCTTTCACTTTCAGGAGCAAGGATTCCAAAGTAGGCAACAAACTCTGGGTCTCTCCACCCTGATATAAGTTCCAGAGCCCTCAGGAGCCCCTCTGTTTGGGGTGATATCCAGAATGGAAGCCTATGAGTTTCTATTGAGATGTGCATAAGCATTACCTCTGGGATGACCTCCCAACTCACTTTGAAATCTCTTAGTCATATGAACTCATTTGTCTTTACCTTTTCCCCCTTTTATTCAAGGTATTTTTTCAGTGAAATTGCCCATTGGCACTTGTTAGTAGTCCCTCATTGCCAGGGAAGCTCATCCCCGGGGGGAAAGATAATGCATTTATATGCTGGGTTTGGCTTAGAGAGAAGCCACATTTGAGCAACAAGGAGGCTTTCAGGAGATAACTCTTAAGCAACCTATAATACTAGGCTAAGTTTCAGTTTCAAAGGAAAAGGTTCATAAGTACAGTCATCAGTACAATGGACCAGCCTCCTTCACTAGCCATTGCCCCTGTACTTGGGGGATTCTTGCTGTTCCATTAGAGAATGTGGCAAAGCTCCCTAGGGTGGGAATTTGATATTTTTTCAGTTATTGTGTGACACTCCATCTACCATGACAGTGCTCCATGAACACTTGAGCACATTTTTATGCCTTATATGTTCTAATGTATTTTTAATCTCCTCCATTATGTCTTTCATTCCTATAAGGTCTGTTGCTTTCTTTGCAGGCTTTCAAATTGTTCTTTATGGTCACCCAGGGTCTTCTTAATATTCTTTATTTCTTTAGTCATATTTTCTCTAAATTCTTTGAAGTGACTTAGGAGAGTTGTGTGATCATCACTGATTAATTGTCTTAAATCCTGTATCTTTTCAGGATATTTGGTTTTTTTGTTGTTGTTGTGGGGGTTTTTTTGGGGTTTTTTTGTTTTTGTTTTTTGTTTTTTTTTTTTGGTTGAGCCATCTCTTCATGTTCCCTAGTGTGGCTTGTAATTTTTGCTGATGTCTAGGCATCTGCATGTGTTTGTGAATTTACTCTGATGGCCAATTTCTCTTTCTTGTGTACTGTTTTTTTTTTCAAAGTTTTTCTTTGATATTTGGTTCAACTTATTCTCAGTCTTTAGAACTGCCCAGCTTATGTTTCCAAAATTGGGCCAGGGACTAACTAGGTGGGGTGCAGATTTTCTCCCAGGGGTTGGATACAGAGAGCATGAACAGTTTTTGTCCATATAATTTCCAGACTAGCCCGTAGATGGCGGAAGTTAATGCACCTTTCCACTGAGGCGTTTCAGTCTTGGGTTTTCCTGAGTTCCTGTGTTGAATCTCCAGAGCAGAGATTCAAAGTGGGCTCTGCTGACTGAATTCACTGGAGAAAAGCACCCCAGCCTGCCTTCCTTTTGCCCTCAAAACAGCTGACAGGAAGGAAAATGTCTGTTCCCCTCTCAGTTGGCTGCAGCGAGCCATAGGTTTTATCCCAGCTTAATATCATGGGGGTGAAGGGGGAGCCATTCCCAGCTGCCATTGGGGCTTGGTAATGCATGTTTTTCATTACTGTTTCTTTGTCTCTGTCCTGCATGTTCCTGGGAGTTGTGTGGCACTGTCCTTGTCTGCTGACCGGTGGAGCAGATCCCTGGGATGGTCCTTGGTTCTTTCTCCATTGCTTTTGTGAGAACATTCAGCTCTGCCTATTAGTCCTCACCATCTGTTTTGGTCAGCCAAAGGTGTGCCTTTTGAAATATACCAAAGATTGGTCGGTCTTTATAAAGGGTATTTATTTGGGGTAGAAGCTTACAGTTACCAGGCCACAAAGCATAAATTCCTTCCCATACCAGAGTCCACGTGTTGGGGGAAGATGGCTGCCGACGTCTCCAGGGTTCAGGCTTCCAGGTTCCTCTG
>PVKH010028561.1:0-12818 GCA_004027955.1 Chaetophractus vellerosus
GAGTCTGAGTTTGGTTCTCAGATATCGCAAGTCTGTGGCTATAGGAGACACGATTTTCCTGTAGAGCACACATAGAACCTTTCACATCAATCATGTGGCATTTAAGTTTCAAATTTGAAGGCTTTAGTTCATCTTTTTCTTTTGTAACTGTATCCAGAGTATCTAGGAGGAGCCAGCCAACATCATTATAACTTTTGACTCCACAAAACTCTGTTAAGGTGTTGAACACATTCTCACCCAGATCCTTGCTTCTTATAAGTGTGGAAGTAGGGGTGATGAAATTTGGCGTATCTTTATTGCAAACTCATTTCATGGACTGTTATTGGCCTCTTTGTTATTGGAAAGGGAGTAATTATTACCATTGAGTCCAATTATAACAGAGATCCAATTGCAAAACTCCCAGAACCACCTCAGACATCCCATGTTTAAGACTCCGTTCTTCAATAACCACTCCTGGTAACAAGCTATATTAGTCAGGGATCTATAGGGAAACAAAATCAACAGGAGATATCTGTCAATAATATGAGATTTAATAAGAGACTGTCACATGACCATGGGGATGCATAAGTCCAAGTTCTGCAGACAGGCTAGGGCTCCAATGAAAGTAAAATGAAAGGTCCTTGATGAGTTTCTGGGAGACACTGGCTCTCCAAAGAGGAGCTGGAAAATTCTCTCTGAATACTGAAATCAATTTCCCTTTTAAGGCATTCAACTGATTTGGATAAAGCATCACTCATTGCTGACAACAATCTTCCTGGATGATGTAGATGTAATCAGCTATCTATACAGTAAATGCACTGGTGACTAGAGTCCATAAATGTCCTTGTATTACAATTAGCCCAGTGCTTGCTTGAGCAAACTGGGCGAAATTACCTGGCAGAGTTGACACATTAACCTAACCTTCACAAAGACAAAGCCTAGATTTTGGATTTCTCCTAGCCTCAAAACCATGCGCCAGTAAATTTCCAATTTCCATTGTTTAAGATAATCCATTGTATGGTATTTATTTTAGCAGTTGAGAAACTAAGACCAGAGTTCTTTAGGAATAAGTTAGAAAATCTTCATTTAATATCAGCAACTTGTCTTATTTTATCCTTATATTATGCCTTTAAATAAAATATTTACACTGTTTTCCAGTGGTAATTTTAAGCAAACCTTTAGTAACTAATTTCTTATAATATTTCTCTATGTATTCATTTATTTATATCATTACGCTTTTCCCATCTTTTTTACACTTTTTTTATGGTGGTGGCATATGAAAACATAAAATTTGCCATTTTATTCACTTTTAGGTGTATAATTCAGTGGCATTAATTATTTTTACAGTGTTGTGCTACCATCACCACCATCAATTACCAAAACTTTTTCTTCAGCCCAAACTGAAACTCTGTACCCATTAAGTAATAATCCTCCTTGCAGCCTCTGGTAACCTCTAATCTATCTTCTGTCTCTTATGATTTGCTTATTCTAGATATTTCAAATAAAATAACCAGGCAGCAGTGGTCCTTTTGTGTCTGGCTTATTTCACTTAGCATAATGTTTAGAAAGTCCACCCATGTTCTATCATTAAGCAGACCTTCATTACTTTTTAGGGCTGAAAATATTTCATTGTGTGTAAATATATATATATATATTTACCACAGTTTGTTTATGCATTCTTCCATTGATGGACTCTTGGGTTGCTTCTACCTTTTGGCTATTGTGAATAATGCTGCTATGAACATTATGTACAAGCATCTGAGTCTCTTTCAGTTCTTTTGCATATATCCCTAGGAAAGTTATCACCATGTCATCTGGTAATTTTAAGCTTAACTTCTTGAGGAACCACAGAACTCTTTTCTACAGCAGCTGAAAAATTTATATTTCTACCAGTAATGCAGAAGAGTTCCAATTTCTCCACATTCTCCTCAACACTTGTTATTTTCCACTTTTCAAAAGCCATCCTAGTGAGTGTGAAGTGGTTTCTCATTGTGCTTTTGATTTGTATTTCCCTAATGGCTAATGATGTTGAATGACTTTTAATGCCACATGAGAAATGTCTATTCAAAAGGCAAAGACCCATTTTATAATTGGATTGTTTGTCCTTTTGTTGAGTTCTTCAAAAGGAGTTCTTCATATATTTTGGATATTAAACCCTTATCAAATATATGATTTCCAAATATTTTCTCCCCTTCTGTAGGTTGCCTTTTTGCTTTCTTGATAATGTCCTTTGAGGCAGAAAAGTTTATAATTTTGCTAAAGTCAAATTTATCTATTTTTTGTTGCTCATGTTTTTGGTGTCCTATCTTATCTTAATACATGTTTTGCTCTTGTGTCTCTCTGCCACCCATCTCTAACATCCATTCTGTATTTTTTTATTTAAATAGCACAAGACAGTCTTTCAAAAATATTAAATTTAATGTTCACAGTGACTGTATGAACTAAGCAGGTTGGAATTATTCCTGTTTTACAAAGAAAAAAAGTGAGGCTTAGAGAAAGTAGTCTTACTCAAACTGAGTATTCTGTCATATCAAACTAACTGTCTGTGTCTTTACTGCCCCCTGCTTGCTCAGGACTTACTATTGTGATATCCCACTACACATGCTCCGAATCCCTGTATCATTAGCCTTTGACATAAATGAAATCTAATCTAGTTTTCTTTTAGATGAATTAATTCATACTAATATATTGACCAAGATTATTATTCTTTGTCTTGACCAAGCTGCTGCCCTTGCTCCTCTGGGGCCCCTATTTGCTCCTTCCATCATCCTGATTACCCTGAAACTAATCTTGCATCCATGGGGCTGCAGAAAAAATCAACTCAGACTACAGAAAAAAAAATACAACTTCAGTTACCAGCCATTCCAAATTATCAACCTCTTCTACTCCACCTCCCTTCTTTTGCCAGATGGCTTGCTGGTACTTTCCATTGACCTTACTGTGACTATAAAACCCAACCATCCCCCGCTTTCCTTGGGGTTTAGTTCTCTCTCTTTCTCTTACAATGGTAGCTATAAATAAAGCCATCCTCACCTTTCTTTAGCATTGCCCAGTACAGTGTTTCTTTGATAATATGCACCCTAAAAGTGGCTTAGTGTATTACCCCGACTAGAGCCATTGTTAAGAGAGTTGGAAAATTAATCTAAAGGAATAAGAATCATTGTAGGAATTGTTGGAAAAAATAATTTTAATCGTTCCAGCCTTTTTGGTGTACCCTAAACAATTTTATATAGAAAATACTTTGACTCTGTGTCTCTGAATTAGGTCATACCTATTGCTTATGTACTAGGAGGACAAAATTAGTTCTACCAGATTTTTGCATATTCCCTGCTATATTTTTTCCACATTTTTCTTGGATCCATTCTAAGTCAATTTTTCAAATTCAAAAGAATTTCAGACTTGCTTAGATTCTTAGAAAGCTTTTCTTTAGAAAAGCTTAGAAAGTTTTTGAACTGTTGATAAATATTTATCTTTCAAAACAACCTTTCATAAGAATGGCCAGATATTTTCTGAAGGTAAATATTTGGACCTCTCTGCTATGCAATTGCCTCCTACTCTAGAGAACTCACTTTAATTCTGTGACTCTGAGATTTGTATTGCTAAAACCATGATGGGAAAAATTAATAGCAATTCCCTCAAAGAGCTTTGAGGTCTCTAGGGGCTATTTATTATTTCCAAAAAATTCTTCCTATTATATGCATAGTATTGTTTAAGAAGCAATGAGGATACAAAGTGAAATAAGACTTACCCTTTTCAAAGAGTTTACTATCTTTTCCTTTTATCTTGAAAAATATTATTTTGTCTTCAAGAAAGGATATTAGGACCAAAATCTCCAATCTTTATTCTGAAAGATGACTTTTTTTAAACAAAGAACTATGCTGCATCTTTATCAGGCTGGTTTTTCATCCTTGTGGTGCATTTAAATACATGTGAAAAGATACTCTGGGAAAAAGGTAGTATAGTTTCTCTAAAGTGAATGAAGGAAGGTCAATAATATTTGTCTTCTGAAAAGGAGCTACAGGTATGTAAACAAGGGCTTGGACAAACTAATTAATACGTCAGAGGATTGCAGGAAAAGAGCTCCTCTGGTTTGCTATAAATGAGATTTAATGAACTTTTTAAAGACAAAAAGAGAGAATTTTGGAATAACCTAGAGACAGATCTTCTAGTTTCCCCTGTGAGCACAGGTTGTGAAACTATCACTCTTTAAATTATTTATCTTATAATGGTAATAATACTAATAATAGTAAGGATGATAATTTAAAGAATACCCACAAGGAAGCAATTATGTGTGAAGCATGTACATCCTGATCCTACTCAATCCCTATTGCTCTTTGAGATGTGTCTCAGAGCACTAGCAACCTGCCCCAGGATGAACAGCTATCACTTGAGAGAGCATGGAGTAAAACCCAGGTCTGCTAGATTCCATGCCCCTTAACTATTTATGCTCACTGACTTTTCCAAACCTGTAGGCAGAACTACAATGTTCTGGATGTGAAATGAGAGCCAAGGAGAACCAGACATACAAATGAGGAACCCACACTGGCTTGCCAGCACCTTGGCAGCACTGTTAGCACTAATAATAAACAAGGATTCTCAGGGACAACCATTTGATATTTGAAAGTCTTCTTGGTGCTAACGATCATTTAGTCAACCAAATTGAATTGCACTTTTTGTAATCTAGTTAAAAATGGTATGCACTTGCAAAGGAAATGAAAGATTCCCACCTGTCTTCTGGAAAGTTTTATTGAGGTGGTGACCTCTGGGGAGGTGGGAAGAGGATGATAACGATAAAAGGGATGGGATGAATGGATAAATGTCAATCTTCACATTTGTATTGTTGACAAGTCGAATACTCTAAAGTTGAATTGCATTGTATAAAACAAAGCAAATGAGTGCCAATTGTTAATTTCACCACAATAAATATTTTAACTGAATAATTAAGATAAAAAAGATTACTTTGGGATCTGAATTATCGCATGTGACTCCCTAATCATCTTTTCCTGCAACCCATCCCTTAATCTCATTTCCATTAACTTCCCGTCTTCCCTTTGTTTATTTGGACTGGTGGAGAGAATACTGAACTGGGAGTGAGGAGATCTAAGCTGTGGACCCAATGTCACATTATTTAGGAAAGACTCTTTCAGCCTTTCGGGTAGATTGCAAAGATGTCCATGGATCATCATCTTCTGTATCCACACCCTTTGGTAGTACCCTCCCACAGTGATGCTGGCTGGACCATGCAGCTTGCTCTGACCAGTGGACTTGAGCAAATGTGACATAAACATAAGCTTGATCCATACCTGTACAATTGGCTTGCACCTTTGCTGCTCTTGGAACTCTGACTGACCTGTGAAGAAGACTTTCTGGGTAATGAGACACATAAGACACATGTGATCCAGTGACCCGGTCACCATGGCCAACAGCCTGCCAACACTGAATATATGTGTGAGGCCATTTTAGATCAACAATTTGTCAGCCGACCCACCTGTAAAACCATGCAAGATTAGCTGAGCTAGCCTAATCTGGAGGAATTGGCATTGTTTCTTCAAGGCCACTGAGTTTTGGAATGGGTTGTTCAAGGCAGAAGATGACTGATACAAAGCTTTATATATTAAAAAAAAAAAGCTATAAATAACAACATATTCCCTGCCTACCTTCTAACATTGTTTGGAATTGTATAATGAGATAATGAAGTGATGGGTAAGGCTTCTGAAAGTCAGGGCCCAGCCCAGCACAGTGCCCTGTGTCTGATCAGTGACTCAATGTTGCTCACAGAGTGAATGGATGGATATTAAAGTCTACAAATGTGAAGTGGTAGTAGTAGCAACAGTAACAATAGAATACTCAAATATTTAAAATCCCCCACATAAAACATTTAATCTTCTCTTTCATTAACAATTTCAATATATCAACTGTGATTAGAGAGAATTGAAAAGAATAAAGAAAGCGGGAATGGCGGTCTGAGTCATCTGGGCTGACAATGACCAGCAGACAGGAGCAACCGTTTCCCAGAAGCTCTTGTTCCAAGTAGCCTGTATTTGTTTGGGTTTCTTCCCTGTGATCAGAAAGATATCACCATTGCTTTCTTTCCCTTTAACATTAAGGTTTTCCCAATTATTTGACTCTTATCTTTTTGAAAATATTCTCTGCATATCTGGATTCTATCAGAGTATCATTCATGGGAATGATTATAAAGTCCACAATGAAAAATGTTTGAGCTAGAGTTGGAGGTAGGCAAAAGGATGTCTAATCTATGACAACTCAAGGACTGTAAAGTCAGTAAATGAGAACTATTCAAAATTGGTGAAAATATTTCCTCAGCTAGAAATAGACTTGACCCAATTGAGTCTATAAAGAAGAGATTTGAATATTTTGACTTCCCCTCTGTCTAGTGGATGGGAAAATTAAATGTGTTAGATATATATTTTTTAATCTGTTTTTATTGTGGAAAATAGCACTTTAAAGAAAAGCTAACAACACATAAACATATCTTTATGAAAAAATTATAAAGCAAGCACCCACACAACCACTACCCAGGTCAGACATGGAACATTTCCAGCTCTCCAGAAGTCCCTTCCTGTTCACATCCTTGACTCTCACACTAAATGTTAACACACACCTCTGCACTTCATGATGTTCATGTCCCTGCTAAATTTTAATTTTACGCTTCCCCAGAGTTTAATCACCTATGTGTACGTCCCTGAACGCTTCTGTTTGGTTCTACCTGCTTTTGAATTTTATGTAAATAAAGTCATTTTGTATTAATACTTTTGTTTTCCTTCTTTTGCTTAGTGCTGTTTTGTAAGATTAATCCACATTTTCTGTGTAGCTGTAGTTTACTTATTTTCATTGCTAGGTAATTTCCTACTGTATGAATACAATGCAGTTTGTTTTATGAAGTTATTGTTGCTGTACTTACCAGTTGTTTCCATCTTTTAAATAATACAAGCAATGCTGCTGTGCATATATACACAAGCTCCTCTAGGGAGTGCCCTTTTTTGGGTCATAAGGAAGTGGCATATCATCAAATTTAGTAGAAGAGGCCAACTTATTTTCTTAACTGGCAGTACCCATTTACCTTGCCACAAGCAGTATTTGAGTGCTCCCGGTGCACCATGTCCTCTTCAGCACTTAATATTGTCAGACTTAAGTTTTGCCAATCTGGTGGGTGTATAGTGGAATCTCCTTATGGTTTTAATTACAATTTTCTGACAATTAATGGGTTGAGCACATTTTAATATATTTTTGGCCATTGGAATTCTCTTTTATGAAGTGCTTTTTCTGGTTCTCTCACTTATTTGATTGTCTCATTGGATTGTGCATCTTTTCTTATTGCTTTGTAAGAGCATTGTACACTTTTGGCATGGATCTTTGGTTAGTCTTATGTGTTGCAATAGCTTTTTCCACTGTTGGGTTTATCTTTTTCCCCTACGAATGTATATCTTTTGATGAATTATAAATTCTTAATTTGAATTATTAATTTTTAATATACTAAAGTATACATAATATTTCATGTTTGATTTTTTTATGCTTTAAGAAAGCTTTCCTTACTCAGAGGCAATGAAGATAGTTTCCTATATCACCTCCTGAAAGCTTTACATATTTGTATTTACAGTAAGAGTGCAACACATCAGGTGTTGACTCTTATGTATGGGATAAGAGTGCAATTTCATGGTTTTCCATAAGGTACACACTTGTACCGGCATCAATAATTGAAAACAGCATCATTTCCCGAAACCTTGCAGTGCCATCTCTATTATAAATCAAGTGTTCAGGTGTATTTGAGTCCATTTCTGGCCTCCTTAAATTTTCCATTAGTCTACTTAGTTATCCTTGTACCAGTGCCACATTCTCTTATCATAGGTTTATAATAAGACTTCACCTCTGGTAGAGAAAGTCCTTGCACCTAGTTCTTCCTCAAGGGAGAGTCTTAGCCATTTTTGTCTTTTTAATTTTCCATGCAAATCTTAGGATCACTCTGTAAAATTTGGCTTATATATACAAATTGTTTGTTGCTGGTATATGAAAATATTAATGCATTCATTTTTATATATTGATTTTTTATGTTTTAACAGGGAATTGACTTGAACAGATGTGTTTAATAAAGATAGCTTTAAAGGCAATGTGGAAGAAAAGATCAGAGAGGAGGCAGAAAGAAAAGTTTAGAACTTACTGGGATTGTTCAGGGAAAAGATGATGAAAGCCTGAATTCGTGTCAAGGAAATAGCAATGGAGAGGAGGGGCTGGTTGTAAGTGCAGTTTAGTAGGTGTTTAGAAAGACCGCCAAGCCATTGCTTCAATATGATGTAGGAAACAGTCTTAGGCAGGGAATAAGACATGAATAAACCAAAGAGAAAACAGATTGTGAATGGAAAGAAACTTCTTCAAAACAGGATACCCACAGGCTATGTGAACACTTTTCTAACAATAAAGTTTTCCAGAAAAATATTAGAGTTATAGACAACTTTGTAAGAATATAAGACTTGCAATTGATATGAAAGTTGTGGTTGATGATTACTACATTACTACAGGAAGTATGCCTGCTTCCACTTTGTTTAAAATTATTTTTCAGTTTTTGACATTCTTAGCAATAGGATTTTCAATTTCTACATCTGGTGCCCTTCCGGTAACCTGATTTCATTTTGTAAGACATAAGTCTTGCTGAAAATGCATTAAAATATATTTCAATTGATAGTATCTTTCAGGATTTGACTCAGTTCATGTTTTCTAACAAACTCTTTTATCATGTTTTCTTCTATACAATTTTTTTTTCTGATGTGTTCTTTAACAAGTTCAAGAAAAGCAGATCAGACAGTAACTAGGCTAGTATGGTCCAAATTTATATTTGGTGCCAGTCCAGTTAAGAGATTAATAAGATGCATAGTTAGTTTGTGACTGGGAGTTGGTTATTAGGTAAATTTTATTTGCTTCAAAATTTATGAATATTTAGTAATCACACAGTCAGATATTTCACACACAACATCACATCTTTTACTTCCATTTCTTGGCCTTTTGAGTTTTGCACTTTTGAAAGAAATGGGTCCTCTGAAGCATGACACATCTTATTTAAAGATATTTGCAAGAGACTGTTTGCTTGTATGTCAATAACTAATGCAATCCATAGGTCCTCTCTTCTTAGTTTGGGATTCATGCACATGAGAACTATTAATGTAAATTCTAATTTTGGGCATGTAGATTAGCAAATATGGAGAAAACTCAGATAATTGCTCAACAGGGATGGGTTAAGGAATTCCAGTACCCATCATTAAAACTATTTTGAATTTAGTAAAGTATAACCTGATTTTTCACAAGCAATGGTGACATTTGCAAATACGAAGAAATATAAAAGAAACGATAAGATGTAGGAAAAGTAAATGCAGCTAAGATGTACCACAGCTGTGCTGTGTGTGTGTTGTGTATGGTGTAGGGTTTAGTTTTAATATTTCAGCTAGCTTTTCAGAGTGAAACATAAAAATCTCTGAAGCAGTGGTGGCAGGATGCCTAGAGAAGAAACAAAACAGACCCTGAGGTATTCCCTAGGAATGTGCATTTTAATAAACACACACACAGGATGTAGGTGGTGTGGTCAAGGCTGGAAACAGAGAGAAAGTCACAACACTTTGATGCAAGACTCATCCTCCATTATGTTTTTGGATGTGTCATTTCATTTCTGTGTTTCGCCTTCTATAGACTACGTTTTCCTATGTGCCTGTAGCTCATTTTTAACTATTTACTCAACAAACGAATGAGGGAATTCTTTAGTCACTTAGGTATGGTTTTGGATCTTTTGAAGACCCATGTTGTTCTATGTAAACTATTTTCAGCTTTCATAAAATGTTCTCCAAGTTAGTGAACCAGTTATGCATTCAGGTAAGAAACAACATTAGGAGTGGAGTTTGGTATATCAAAGTGAATCAAAGAGTCTGTAGCAGTATGGATCCAACCAGGGAATAGAAACCAGGCATTTGGTTAAACAGGGGAAGTTCAATAGAAAAGTTTTTAACTGTAATAAAAAAGCAATTGTAAGATATAAGGAAACTTTGTATGATACCCTAGAGCTGAAAGAGAGTATCCAAGGAAGGACATATTTGTTGAATAAAATGAGCTTTGGCCACCAGATAGCAGAGAATTTTGCTGGTAGGTTGATGCTGGGCAAACAGTAGGCAGAGAAATATTCACTATTTAAATGTACTTTCAGAAGTTTCTTGAATTTACAACTTAAGACCATCTCCTTTCTTACTGGTCTCTGGGTGATTTCTCTTGGCTCCTTGGAAGTGCTGCCAGGTGAAGTGTGACATGCACAAATGCACACACACATCCTCCCTTCTAGAAAACCTTGTACATTTGCATTAGCAAGTAAAATGTTTGCTCTCCAGTGTTTCTGCACCTTATAACTTGCAAAAAATATGTTCTTTAGGTGACTGTATTCATGAATACATATTCCTTTTAACTGTTCTTCTGATACAGGTAAGCAACTGCAGGACCCAGTGTGGGCACCTGGGTGAGCTCAGAAATGCTGTTTGTGCTCAACACAGCCACACTGGAAACAAGTGTGAAAGCACAAGACTCTGAGCAGAACCTTGAGGAAATTTTACTTACAAAGAAAGAATATGAAGTTGCTAGTGTTTAAATTTGAATTCTCAGTTCATTATTAGTTTAGAAAGTATATGGTATTTTATTATTTAATGGAAATGAGACAGGATTTGGAGTAGTGGCTTGGAGTAGCATGAAGAATGAAGATCTTTAGTAAAGATAACTAAAAGGGTAAATGCAAAACACAAGAGTACTGTTTTCTGTCTATATAATGCTGCTCTCATTTTAACAATAATGTGTGGTTTAGTGAATTATTATAACATGAACACTCACAACCAGAATTCAAGTCAAGAAACAATATTTCCCAGCACATTGAAAACCCTCTACTTTCCACACTCCAAACATAACCACTTCTCATTAAGTGTAACTGATTTCCTGAAATTTGTGCTAATCATACCCTTGATTTTCTTATTAGTGTGTCACCCAAATGTGTACTTCTACACAATCTAGTGTAGTTTTGTGTATATATAAATTTGTTTTAAATGTACAGATTCCCAACTATACTACTTTTGGGATTTTGTTGACTATTTCTACATGATGTACTTTAACATAGTCCTTTCTTCCTTGTATTTCCTGTAATTTAGATGTTTAAGTTACAGGTTTTGTTAGATTCAAATTTAACTTTTGATTTTTTAGTAACTCTACATCAGAGGTGATGCTATGCTCTTACTTTGGAAGTTCTGTGCCTGGTTTCATCTATTTTTGTCACTAACAATTATTGATTGTTACCTAAATATACTGATTTATTAGAGGTTGCACAGTTCACTTTTAATTCAAACATTCCTTCTTCATTTATTGGCTGGAATATTTCTGTAAAAGAAATTTCTTTTCATTGCTATTTGGTTACCCAGTAGTATAGACAGTGCAGATATTAAAGGATATTCCATAGAGCAGGCTGTAATCTGAGAGCTCCCATAAAAGTCCTCCATGAATTTTCCAGTAGAAGCTGGATGGCTGAAGTAGCATGGAAATTCTCTCTTCTGACTGCTGAAATCATCACTTCTCCTTTTAAGTCCTTCAGCTGATTGGATGAGATGTCTCTCATTGTTGAAGACAATCTTTTCAGTTGATTGTAGATATAATCAGCCATAGAGGCAATCAACTTACTGATGATTTAAGTCCACAAAACGACATGTCTGCAGAGAAACAATCAGTATATTGCTACTCTTTAATTCATATAAGAATCAGAATACAATTGAACAGGAAAAATGCATTTTTCCTGGTAATGGACATGCAAAATATAAAGTGCTAAAGTGGGACAAAAATAACATGAAGAAGAGAAACAGAGGGATATGGAAGCAGAGAACATGTATGCTATTGAAGCTAAGTTGGCATCTTTTTAATTTGGCAGTTTATAAATATAGGTTGTATAATATAACCCTGAAGGTAACCACAGAGAAAGTATTTAAAACATATACAGAAAGAGAAATGAGAAAGGGATCAGTCAGACACATCACAATAGAACTATACAGAAAAGGAGGTAGCAATAAAGTAAAAGAGGGAAAAAAAGATATGACACATAAAAACCAAAGTATAAAATGGCTGAAGTAAGTAATGCCTTTACAGTAATGACAATGAATGTTAGTTGACAAAACTCCCCAATCAAAAGATTCAGGTTGGCAGAATGAATACAAAAGCATGAAACAACTATATATTATTTACAAGAGACTCATCTTAGACCCAAAGACACAAACCAGTCAATAGTGAAAGGATGGAAAAAGATATTCAATGCGAATAGTAACCAAATAGAGCTGAGGTAGCTATACCAATATTAAAATAGACTTTAAGTCCAAAGATGTTACATGATAAAAAGAAGAACACTATATATTAATAAAAGGCCAATCAACTAAGAACAAATAACAATAATAAATATTTATGCACCTAACCACAGTATTACAAAATACATGAGGCAAACACAGGCAAAACTGAAGAGAGAAATAGACACTTCTACAGTAATAGTTAGTCTTCAATACAGCTCTTCCTTCTAGACATAGAACATCTGGACAGGAGATCAACAAAGAAATAGAGAACTTTAATAATATGATAAATGAACTAGGACTAACAGACATATACAGAACATTGTACCCCAAGACAATAGGATATATGTTCTACTCAAGTGCATATAGATCTTTCTCCAGGACAGACCACATGTTGGGTCACAAATTAGTCTCAATAAGTGTAGAAAGATTGAAATCATATAAATATCTACTTTAATCATAATGGAATGAACCTAGAAATCAGTA
>PVKH010028562.1:0-12817 GCA_004027955.1 Chaetophractus vellerosus
TTAGAACTAAACAGCAAAATGGCAAAGAGTCCTGCATTGTCAGTACTTACTTTAAATGTAAATGGATAAAAAATGTAAATGAATTAAGCACTCCAGTCAAAAGGGAGAAATTGGCAGAATGAATAAATAAGTACAAACAAACTATATGCTGTTTGCAAAAGACTCACCTTAAATTCAAAGACATAGCAGGTTGAAATTGAAAGGACAGGGAAAAATATGCCATGCAAGTAGTACCCAAAAGGGAGCTGGAGTAGCTATACTGATACCAGATAAAATACTTTCAATCAAAAGCTGTTACAAGGGTCAAAGATGGTCATTATATACTGATAAAGGGGTCAATACAACCAGAAGATGTAACAACTATAAATATATATGTACCTAACAGTAGAGCTCCCCCAAATATGAAGCAAATACTGACAGATTGGAAGGAATAAACAGATGGTTCTACTTTAATAGTAGGAAACTCTAACAGACCACTTTCAATAATGGATAAAATATCTAGACAGAAGATCAATAAGGAAATGGAAGAATTTACCAATACTCTAAACCAACTAGATCTAACAAACAAACATAGAAGACTTCACCCAATAACAGAATACACATTCTTCTTCAGTGCAAATTGATCATTCTCCAGGATAGACAATACGTTAGGTCAAAAAACAAGTCTCAAAAAATTAAAAAATATTGAAGTCATATAATGTATCTTCTTCAACCACAATGGAATGAAGCTAAAAATCAGTAACACAGGGAGAAATGGAAAATACACAAATATATGGAAATTAGACAATGTACTCAAACAAGCAAAAGGTTAAAGAGGAAGTCACAAAGGAAATTAGGGGGAAAAGATGTGGCTCAAGTAGTTGAATGCCTCCTTCCCATGTGGGAGGCCCTGGTTCGGTTCCCAATGTCTCCTAAAAACAAAAACAAACAACAAGCAAACAAACAAAAACACCAACTCTGGGGAGCCAAGTGGCTCAGTGGTTGAGTGCCAGCTTCCACATACAAGGTCCTGGGTACAATCCCTGGCCCCAGTACCTCAAAAACAAACAAACAAACAAAAAACAAAAAAAAAAACAAAGGAAATTTCTTGAGGAGAATGAAAATGAAATTACGACATAACACTTAAGGGATGCAATAACAACAGTGTTGAGAGGGAAATTTAAAGCTCTAAATGCTTACAATGGAAAAGAAGAAAGCCTTCAAATTAGAGACCTAACCTCAAAAGTAGAACTAGAAAATTAAGAGCAACTCAATCCAAAGCAAGCTGAAGAAATAACAAAGATGAGCAGATGAATGAGGGGAAAAAAAAGTATAGAATTGACAAAACCAAGTTTGTTTCAAAAGTTCAATAAAATTAATAAACCTTTAACTAGACTGAAAGGGAAAGACAGAGAGATCACAAATGACTAAAATCAGAAAGGAAAAGGATGTCATTACTGATGTCACAGAAATAAAAAGGACAAGAGGATATTATGAACAACTATATATGAATAAATTAGACAACCTAGATTAAATGGACAAATTCCTAGAAAAACACAAGCGACTTTCAGTGACTCAAGAAGAAATAGAAGATATAAACAAACCAATAGCTAGTAAATAGATTGAATCGGTAATGAAAAACCTCCCAAAAAAGAAAACCCAGGAACAGATGGCTTCACAGGTGTATTTTATCACATATTTCAAGAAGAATTAACACCAATCCTGCTCAAACTCTTTCAAAAAAATTGAAGAAGATGAAACAATCACAATCCCTAATTAATTCTATGAGGCCAACATCAACCCATACCAAAGTCAAATAGAGATAAAACACACACACACACACACAAATGAGAATATTATCTCTTATGATCATAGACGGAAAAATCCTCAACAAAATACTAGCAAACTGAATCCAACAGCACATTAAAAAGATTATACACCATAATTAACAGATTTATCCCAGGTATGCAAGAGTGGCTCAAAATAATAACATCAATTAATGTAATACATCACATTAACAGAATGACAAAAATACAAAGACAGACATGTCCAAATCCTAACCACTGGAACCTGTAAATGTGACTTTATCTGGAAATAGGGTGGAGTGGATGTAGCTCAAGCGAACGAGTGCCTGCTTCCCACGTGGGAGGTCCCAGGTTTGGTCCCCAGTGCCTCCTAAAAAACAAACAAACAAACAAGCAAACAAATGAAAAAACCAACTCAGGGGAGCTGATATGGCTCTGTGGTTGAGCGCTGGCTTCCCACATACAAGGTCCCGGGTTCAATTCTGAGTTCTAGGACCTCAAAAATCAAAAACAAAAAAAGTTAAGGATCTTGAGATGTCAATGAAGAGAGGACACAAAGACCAACAGAGAAAAGTCGTGGGAAGATGGAGGCAGACACTACAGTGATATGTTTACAAGCCACGGAATGCTGAAAATTGCCAGCAGCCATCAGAACTAAGAAAGAGGCATGTAATGGATTCTTTCTCAGAGTCTCCAGAAAGAACAAACCCTGATGACACCTTGATTTTGTACATAGGGCCTCCAGAATCTGTGAAAGAATAAATTTCTATTGCTTTGAGATACCAAGTTTATGATTTGTTACAGAAGCCCTACAAAACTAACACATTAAGTTTTGGGGTGGATTAAAAATAAATGGTGTTTCTGGGAAGATGTCAGATTAGATACACAGGACTCACTTCTCTCCCAGAAAAACAGCTAAAGGAGAGGCAGAAACAGTCTGGTAAAACATGTTCTAGGGTTTAGGATACCAGGGAAAGACTGGATACCAATCAGAAGAGAAACGGACGCAAGAAAAGAATAGGGACAGAAAGACTGTGAGTAGAAGCTGCAGCTGCAGGCACCATTCCCCCAGCCTCGGAGCATACAGCTTTGGATTCTCTGGCCTCTGGTCAGCAGCTACAGACAGAGAGGGCTGCAGGGTTCTAACTCCCCAGGAAACGGGAGATAGAGGGGCAAAGCCTAAGGCTGACTCCGCTTCTGACCAACAAACTTGGTGTGTTGTGTCCCATCAGTCCTTCCAGGTAGGTGGGGCCGCACCACTGTTTGCCTTGGGAGCCAGCACAGGACTAAAGAGATACAACCCCCTCAAAAACCCTCCCTACTAACTGGGACTGGTTGTTGAGGATGCAAAGGTGAGTGGAATTATTCCTACCCAGAGGGGCTGCTGGCAAGGGTTGCAGAACAGCCTCAGAGAAAGTTTGATTAACAGCCTTGGAGAAAGTTTGATTTGTGAAGCTCAGAACAGCCTTAAGGCAGGATCCTCTGATACATCCTTGCTGTCAGTGTTAAAACAAACACACATGGACCAGGGTTTAAACTGAGAGGGCTGCCTAAGAGTGCCATCTGCTGGCTGACAAAGGAAATACATGTGAGGAAATTAAAAGTAAATAGTGAGACCTTTTCCAGCTTTACTGCCTCCCTCCCCAAGTCCCTTGGAAACGGGTCTGGAACCCATTCTGTGTCTGTTCATTGTGTGCTCATCTTCTTTTTTTTAGGAGGTGCCAGGAACCGAACCCAGGACATCCCATGTGGGAGGGAGGTGCCCAATTGCTTGAGCCACCTCCGTCCCCTGCTTTTTGGATCTCTCATTATGTTTTCCTCCTTGTGTCTCTTCGCTGCATCAGCTCGCCACACCAGCCCACTGTGTCAGCTCGCTGTCTTGCTTATCTTCTTTAGGAGGCACCAGGAACCAAACCTGGGATCTCCCATGTGGAAGGTGGGCACCCAACTGCTTGAGCCACATCTGCTTCCCCCTAAAGCATTATATGTTAAAGTCAATAACATTTTTTAATGAAAAACTATTTTTTCCAAGATAAAAAAATTTTATATATTGAGAAGAGTAGATTATTTTACATTTTTGTAAATCTTTAAACTGGCTGGCTTAATAGATGATAGCTGGATTCTTATATATGTTTTTGTATTCAAACCTGATCAATTTATTGTTTAGGAAGAAGCATATGATGAAAATCAGGCTTTATCCATATATGTAGTTGGAAACGGAGAAGTATTTTAATCGCCTTTTCTGATAATTGTTGTATCAAGGAAGAAGAGCCATATCAATATTCAACAAGTGATAGTTTCTAAAAGATTAATTTTAATGTGGAATATGAAACCTGATTGACGAACTTTTCATACTTTATAAATGCATGAGAATGAGATAAAAAAGGTAATTATGGTCTTAGAATTAAAACCTGATTCTTCTACATAAAACCATTTATTTTTATTTTTTGTTTCTGTTTACAGCAAGGTGAGACTCCCTATTGCCACTATCCTTTTTGGAGATTTGGTCTATTAGGCTTATAAACTAATAAATACACAGAAATGTCTATTTTTCACATAACGAATATTATTATAGATTAATGGTAGCTTTAGAAAGGGAATGTTTTTTTGTGGAGAATAAGGCAAAACTGTCTCAAAAAAATGAGGGAGGGTTTAAGACATTCCCAGATAAACAAAAGTCCAGGGAGTTTAACACTTGTCTGGCCCTACAAGATATGCTAAAGGGAGTTTGGAAGGTTGAAAGGAAAGGACAAAAAGTGAATGTTAATTTAGTAACTCCTTTAAATGAATTTGTGGGTTAACCATATTAGGATCAACTAGTTTAACATGTGCATATGAAATATTACACATTCAGTCTACAGATAATGCTGGACAAGTATTTGAACTTGCATACTTCCTACAACAACGTCCAGACCACTCAATACTTCCAAGGGCAACAAATGTCAAAGTTGCCCTCTGGCAACATGATTTTAAGTTACCAGTCTCAGTGGAGGTACAAATAGATGGCTAAAGCTTTTGAATCTGTCAACTTAAATTATTCATATTTCTTTCCATAAGCTTTAAAGTTTATGGAATAAGCAATTCTCAGTCATGTGACTTTTGGAGCCATGTATTCAAATCATTAAGCAAGGCAAGCCCCCCTCCCCCCTCCCAGGACATTTGGCAATGTTTGGAGACATTTTTGGTTGTCACAACTGGGGGGAAGGGGAGCCAGAGATGCTGCTAAACACCATACAATGCAGGATCTGTATCTGGCCCAAAATGTCAACAGTGCTAAGGTTCAGAAATTCTACTATTGAGCATAAGGTACCATAGTCAGAAAAAGGCCAAAAAGTAGGTGGCCTAACTGCTGGTTTCATTATTTATTTCTTATTTCAGGAAAATGATGATTTCAAAAAGCAAAATCCAAAATAGGAAATTAGTTATTTTTCCATGACTTACATTTCAAAAACTCAACAGGTTTTCTAAAAGTAAATTGAGTTACCTTCAAAATAACTGCACCGTAGTTTATGCACTGAAATTTTAATCAGCTACCAATTCTGTATAAAACCAAAATAATTAAAGCACTTGGTTATCCCTAAATAATTACTGAATGACCAATTTGAACATTTTAAACAAGCTGAAAAATTATTTATATTAAAATATCTGAAGAAAAAATAATTTTCTATATAACCTCATGTTTTACTCTATTATGAATCTGAATTTAAAAATCTGAAATAATTCCAGCTGAGCTAAGCGTTTGGGAAGTGATTTCTACCTGAATTTCATATTCATCTAACTAAACTTCAGTTTTCCAATAAAGCAATTTCTTTATTAAAAAAAAAATTATGTTGGGGTGTAAACATAAGAAAAGAAACTTATACCTGAGTAATTGGGCCACAAACCTAACTAGGAAAGTTACATAACTAAACCTAGCCTCTTAAAAATGGCACCTTAATAATGGGTTTTCTTTGACTTCTGGCACATCTATGCTAATGCTATATGCTCCCAATCCCGCATCCACATCAAGTCAGGCCAAGAAACAGTCAGCATCTGAATGAAGCTCAAAAGTCACTGTTCTACAATGTTTTTTTCCCATCTTTCTTCAATGTTACTTCCTTTTGTCCATGTCTGAAGCCTGGATGCTCTTTTCATGCTCTGATGCACCCTCTGACTTTCCTTTCCTTTCCCAGAAGAGCTGATCTCAAAGCTGTATACACTTTTAGAAGAGCAACTTGTAATTTGCAATAACTACTAGCCAAATTTCGACTCTGGTTCATTACAATCTATCTGTTCTGCCTTGTAGGTGCCAATCAATGACTGAGTGGTAACAGCATTCCAGGAGAAAGATCACCTGACTAGAAAACAGGAAACTTAGATGGCAATCACCACTTATTCTTTATCACTAACCAAATATTTATTAAGCACCTACTCTGTGCCAGGCACTACTAGAGTTACTGTAGTTTTCTGCCATTAATTTTTCTCTGAAGAGATACAAGAAAAGTTAACGTATATCACCTATAAAAGGAAATTAAGACCAACTGTTCGACTTAATGGCTTTTAATTTTTTATTGTTTTGGTTGCTTTTTCAATGAAAAAATTCAAACAGTAAAAAAAGATATAAAATGAGAAATAACTTTCTTTATTCTCCTTATCCCCAAAAGCAATATACATTCTTTAGTTTCTTGTGAATCCTTCCCTCAAAATTTAGTAGCCATTTAAGTACATATAAATATCCTTAAAAAATTTTATATAATGGAAACATACATTTTCCTCAGCACCTGGCTTTCTTTGCTTAATACATCTTAGAGATCTTCCCATATTAGGACATATATTCTACCTTATTCCTTTTTAGTGTCCTTATAACAGTGAATGTATCATAATTTACCCTGTCCCCTACTGTTGAAAAACATGGGCTACCAGAAGTATAGGGAGATGGAAAAAATTAATAAATGTTTAGGTATTAAAATCAAAATGACTTGGTGACTGAAAGTGGTTGGCAATGGAGGGGCCAAAATGGCCCCCAGGTTTCTGGTTTGAACATTAGGTGGTGCTATTTACTAAAATATAAAACAATGACAAAGCAAGACTGTGGAAGACACAGTTAAAAGGAGCTTGTGGGATATTCAAATGGAAATGAATTAGACCTAAAATGTCTGGAGATCAGTAAAGTGGCTTAGTCTGCATATAAAAATTCAAGATTTTAGTATATGGGTACGGTGGCAGACCCATATGATAACATATGGGTATGGAAACATATGGAATAGATGAGATCAGTTGGAAATAATACATAGTGTGAGAAGAGAAGAGGACCTTAAGAGTGACCAGGATTAAAAAAAAAAAAAAAAAGGAAAACCAAAGCTGGAAAATAACAGTAACACCAAAAATTAATTAACATTTATTGTGTCCTTATATGCTAGATATCAAATTAAGCTTGTTTTATACTACCTCATTTATCGTAACAACCCTCTACAGATGAGGAAATTGAGGCAGATTGAGGTTCAACAATCAACCCAAGGTCACCCAGTACAACATAAACTCAGCTTGTCTGATTCCAAAGACTATACTCATAATATAGAATTGCCTCTCTGAGGAATAGAGAGCTCTAAAAAGTACAAGTCTTCAAGTTTATCTTACATATCAGATTTTATATTCTATAAGGTTCAAAATGCTGACTCCTGCTTGGTGCAATTTTTAATTCAATCACATTTTTTGTCCCTCTTCAAGCTGTCTTCCTTTCAAATTGTAAATTGAACCCCTGTCACTGGTGGCTTTAATACAAGCTGTGGTATCTTGAATGTGGGAACACAAATCAGAATTTTCTTTTTCTGTGAATATATTAGAGAGAGAGGCAAAGCCTCTAAGCCTTCATAGATTGGTGCTATTATGATCCACAGGCCAATGAATTTTATGTTTACTTATCTTAAGGATTTAAAGCTATATTTATTAGCCTAGGATTAACATAAAGTAGCAAATGGGAATAAATTCAGATAGAAATCAGAGAAAAATTTTCTGGTATGAAATCAAAGAACAAAAATAATCACAAGGCAGAGAACCAATTTAGAAATTTACCTACCAAGATAGAAGGACATAGCAGGCACCAACAGGAATAGGGTCATGCAAACAAAGTTTAACAAAGTAAAGCATGTTATTCCAGTGCTACAGTTTCCCACAGGATATGGGGTCCAAAAGTGTTGGGCATCTGGACAGGGATCTTGACCTGCTCCCACTGTCCATTTCTCAGGTTACAAAAGCTTTTTCCTCTGGTTTAGAGATGTCAGTGGAGCCTGCTAATTCTGCTTACTACTACCCAGGAGTGCTTTTTTTCTCATCTGTTTGGTTGACTCCCTCCCCACCAATTTCTCCTCAAACAAAAGCAGCACCAAACAGTAAATGAATACCCAGGCTGTGCTGGGCACCATTCTGTGTATTAGTATGTACTAACTTACCTCATCTTTGTAATAATCTTCTGCGGCAGTGCTCATTTTAGATATGAGGACACTAAGGCACAGAGAGACCAAGTAGCTTGTCCAACGTCACAGGGATAGTAAAGAACAGAGCCAGGATTTGAACCTAGGCAGTCTAACAGGGCCAGCACTGTTATCTTACTCAACTATAGTGCAAATAATTTAGAGTAAATAAGTTCACTAACTTGGTCTTATGTAATATTTTATATTAGTTTATTTTTTAACCAGAATTGGACTTGCAGCTTTAAAATTAATGGTTTAAAAGTCAGAAAATTCAAAGTAGCTCAGCATAAATCTCCAGGTTTTTCAAATGAGCTATAATTTATATGTAAGAATTTAATAAGAACATTTGCTTCCGGTTACACAAGGCCAGAAATTGCTTTCTTCCCCAAGAATTTTGGGGAAGAAATACACAGGACTCTTCTCCTCCAGAAAAATGGCTAGAGACAGGCTGAAATGGCCTGGAAAAAGATCTTCTAGGGTTTAGGAGAGAGACGGACAAAGGAGGGGAATTGCAAAAGCAAAACCCAAACACTGTCTGACCAGGCACTGAACTGAGAGGGTTGCCAAAGAACGTCATCTGCTGGCAGGACAGGAAGTGCATGTGAGAAAATTAAAAGTAAGGGAGGCTTCTTCTGGCCTTTAGTGTCTCCCACCCGAAGGCCCAGGAAGCAGGTCTGCAACCCATTACTGGGTCCAGGGCCTGGTTTTGAGCAACTAACAGGGGCAATCCTAACAATCCAGGTTGAACCAAGAATCAAAGAGCAGCGGTAACACACAGCCTCCCATCACTAAATCCCTACAAAAGAGAAAGAAAGAGCATCTGAGTACACTACCATCCTAATCAGATGCCTAGACATCAGTAAAAAATTACAAGCCATACTAAGAAAATGGAAGACATGTTCTAAGAAAAGGAATATATCAAAGTCCCAGAAGAGACTTACGATTTGAGACAACTAATAAGTGAGATGCACAAAAATTTCCAAAATCAAATTAATGAGTTGAAAGGCAATATGGCTAAAGAAATAAATGACATCAAGAAGGCATTGAGGGAACCAGCTGTGGCTCAATTGGTAGGGCTCGGTTTACCACATGGGAGGCCCCAGGTTTGGCTCCTGGGGCCTCCTGGAGAAGGCAAGGAGCAGGCAAGCCGCCGCGCAAGCCGCCGTGGGCAGGCAAGCCACTGCGCGGTAAGCTGACTCAGCAGGATGCCCCAGCAGGGGGAGGCAAGCAGACACAGAAAAACACAAAGCAGATGAACACAGCAAGCACAAGCAGCAAGGGGGGGAGGGATATATAAATAAATAAAAAATAAATCTTAAAAAAAAAATAGAAGGCATTGAGCATTGCGAATATTCTCACTGTCCTAATTTTGAGATAATCAGGGTAGGCTAAACATTTGATATATTAGAAACCATGCATGTGTCCTCAGACCTAGTTTTTCTCCCTAGGTCTGGTTTTTGGAATGCTGGTGATAAACTAAGCCTGATTTATTATATGACCATCCTGTAAGATATGGGAAAGACAGGAAAAGACTGTAACTTGGGGTATCTTTGGTCAATCTTAAGAGATACAGCAGGGGGACGGATGTGGCTCGGGTGGTTGGGCGTCGGTCTCCCATATGGAGGGACCTGCGTTCGATCCCAGGGACCTCCTGGTAAAAATTAAAAAAAGAAAAATATACAAGGTGTGTGGGCCACCGGGCCTCACGCGCAGGTGCGCCGCGAGGCCCGGTGAGCCACGCAGCAAGATGAGTGACACAAGGGAGAGCCAAGATGAGACGCACTGAAAAACCAGGAACTAAGGTGGTGCAGGTGGAAGGACGCCTCTCTCCCACATCGGAGGTTCTGAGGATCGAAGGAGAAGGATGAGAAGAGAGGGCACACAATGCACACAGAGTTGTCCAGCGAATGGGCACAAAAACAGCAAAACATTGGGGGAGGGGCAGTTAAAATGGATAAAAGTAAATAAGTAAATAAATCCTTAAAAAAATGTATAGGTGAGGATGATACAGACTATAGTTGGTAGTAACACTGTGACGATGCTCTTTCAAGATTTGTTAACAAATGTTTTACAATACAGGGTGTTTGTGGGGAGGTGATGTGTGGGAGCTGTGTATGATGTTATGCATGTTTGTTTTGTAAGTTCACGATGTTTACTGAACACTTATAGTTTATGTATGTTCATGTATGAATGATACACTTCAATAAATTTTTTTTTAAAAGGTATTGACCAAGCACAAAGAAGAATTTCAAATTCTGAAGAGAAAGGTAACAGAGCTCATGGGAGAATGAAAGACATAATAGGTGTGATCAAAAACACATTAGAGGGGGCCGGCTGTAGCCCAGTGGATAGGGCACAGGTTCACCACATGGGAGGCCCCAGGTTTGGTTCGCGGGGACCTCTCCAAAGCGGGCAGACTGCCTTGAGAAGGGCAAGCCGCCATGGGCGGGGCAGAGCCGCCGTGGGCAGGGCAAAAAAAAGCCACCACAGGCAAGGCAAAGCCACCACAGACAGGGCAAGTCACCTGCAAACGGAGCAGATCCGCCCGTGAACGGAAACGGAGCTGCCTGTGAATAGAAGCAGACCCACCCGCGAACGGAGCAGAGCTGCCTATGCGATGACCTGACTTGGCGCGTCGCTGCAACGGGGGGAGACAGAGCAGACACAGAAGAACGCAGAGAAATGAACACAGCAAGAGCAAGCAGAAAGGGGGGGATATGTAACCAAAACAAACAAACAAACAAACAAAAAAAAACCACATCAGAAGCATACAAGAGCAGACTGAAATGACAGAAGAAAGAATAAGTGATACCAAAGACTGAAACACCGAAATTGATGAGAGAAAAGAATGGAAAAAATTCAGCAGGGGCTCAGGTAGTGAAAAAGAGAAAATTCTGAGGGCAGCAGGAGAAGCAAATCATCACATACAAGGGATGCCCAGTAAGACTTAGTGCAGATTTCTCATCAGAAACCATGAGGGTGAGAAGACAGCGGTATGACACAATTAGGATACTGAAAGAGAAAACTGCCAGCCAAGAATTTTTACCCAGCAAAATTGTGCCTCAAATATGAAGCAGAGTATAAAATATTCACAAACAAACAGAAACTATGAGAGTTCATAAAAAAGAATCCACCTTTGCAAGAAATGTTAAAGGAAGCCTTAGAGGCTGGGGGGAAAAAACAGAGAGGAGGGAGGTTGGGAGGAGAGTATAGAAGAAAGAATAGCAGAAAGGATAACAAAAAAGACAAAAATAGGATATGACATATGAAAACTAAAGAATAAAATGATGGAAGTAAATAATGCATTTATAGTAATATCATTGAGTGGATTAACCCCCCCAATCAAAAGCTATAGGCTGACAGAATGGAAAAAAAAACATGAGCCATCACATGCTGCTTGCAGGAGACTCACCTTGGACCCGGGGATACAAAACGGCTGAAAGTGAAAGGTTAGAAAAAGCCACTCCATGCAAATAGTAACCAAATAAGAGCACGGGTAGCTATACTAATACCAGACAAAACAGACTTTAAAAGCAAAAAATATTATAAGAGATACAGAAGGTCATTATATATTAATAAAAGGGACTATCCATCAGGAAGATATAACTGTCATACGTATCTATGCATCTAACCAGGGTGCCCCAAAATACATGAGACAAACTCTAGCAAAACTGAAGGGAGAAATAGACATCTCTAAAATAATCATTGGCGACTTCAACACACCACTAACATCATTAGATAGAACAACTAGACAGAAGATCAGCAAGGAAACAGAGAACTTGAACAATATGAAAAACAAATTAGACCTAACAGACATATATGGAACATTGCATCCAGACTCAGTGGGTTATACATTCCTCTCAAGTGCCCATGGATCTTTCTCCAGGATAGACTACATGTTATGGCACAAAGAAGCTCTCATAAATATAAAAAGATTGAAATTATGCAAAGCACCTCCTCAGATCATAATGGAATGAAACTGGGAGTCAATAATAGAAAAAAAGTAAATTCGCAAATGTGTGGAGGCTGAACAACACACTCCTAAATAATCAGTGGGTCAAAGAAGAAATTGCAAGTGAAATTAGTAAATGTATTGAGAAATGAAAATTAGAACACAGTTTATCAAAACTTATGGGATACAGTGAAGGCAGTCTTGAGAGGAAATTTATAGCCCTAAACACCTATATTAAAAAAGAAGAAAGAGCTAAACTCAAAGATTTAATTGAACAATTAGAGAAACTAAAGAAGAAGAGCAAACCAATCCCAAAGCAAGCAGAGGGAAACAAATAATAAAGATTAGAACAAAATAAATGAAATCGAGAACAACAACAACAACAACAACAACAACAACAAACAACAGAGAAAATTCAATAAAACCAAAAGCTGGTTCTTTGAGAAGATTAATAAAACTAACAAACCCTTAGCTAGACTAACAAAGAAAAAAAGACAGAAGATGAAAATAAATACAATCAGAAATGCAAGGGGGGAACTTACAAATGACCCCACAGAAATAAAAAGGATCGTAAGAGGATATTATGAGAAACTGTATGCCAACAAACTAGACAATCTTTTTTTTTTTTTAAA